>JARFJB010001783.1:0-27563 GCA_036346205.1 Vesta saturnalis
TCGTCTGACCACCACGGTACACTACTTGTCTTTCTTTCACCCTTACTTTTAGGGATGGATATTTCTGCCGCAGTAATTAAATGGTTTGCGAATTGTTGGACTTGATTTTCCAAAGTTTCGTTTTCCTTTATATTACATATACTTTGCACCTGTCGTTTGTAAGTATCCCAGTTTGCTTTTTCAGTAACCACCTTTTGGTACTTTGGTAGTTTTCGAAGTGTGCCGGTAGTCATAACGATCGGGTAGTGGTCGCTACTATGAAGGTCCGGCGCTGTATCCCACTTAAAGTGTATTGCTACTGTCGATGTTGAGATGGCTAAGTCTATAGCAGTGAAGGTATTGCTCTTTGTATTGAGGTGGGTAGCTTTATTTGTGTTTAAAAGGATGAGATTGTTGTCTTCTATTATTTCTTCTATGATACGCCCGCGTAAATCAGTGTGTGTAGACCCCCATCCTGTTGAGTGCGCATTGAAATCACCCACTAGTAAAAAGGGTGTTGGCAATTGTGCTATAATTGCTTCAATGTCGTTTCTGTTCCAACAGAATGAGGGTAGATATATATTACAAATAGTGACTCTTACGGGGTACATGATAGTTATTGCAACAGCCTGCAGTCTTGTAACGATGTTGGTTTTCTTGTGTGGGATATTATTTCGTATATATATTATTACACCTCCACTAGCCCTGTCATGGTCCAAGCAATTTTGCTATAGTCGTTGTAGCCTCTAAGGTGGAATTTTTGTTGCTCTTTTAGGTGCGTTTCTTGAATACATACACAAAATGATTTGTATTCCGTTATAAGCATTTTAGCTCACAGTAGTGTAGTCTCAGCCCATTGCAGTTCCACTGCAGTATGTTTTCATTTTGAGGATCAATTTTAATTATAGTGTTAATAAAAATAAAATTAATAAATATGACTAGGATAAAAAATATGGGCAAAATAACATAACGTAAAATAAATAAATATGTAAATATAAAATTTAGACTAAATATACTACGCACACTACATATAAGATAAATAAAATGACTAGAGTATATCACAGATTGTATTTTTGACTAGTTTGATAGCTTTCGGGGTTTCCCCTTGGGCCATCCTTTCTTTTTACCTTGTGTCCTTCCTCTAGGATCGATATAGTCGGGATCGTAGCCTTCTTCTCCTTCTGTTGATAAAGTTGGAGAGTGTGGAAGGTTTCGTTTCTTAGATATCGTGTCTGTGTCCATTTCATCAAAGTTTAGTAATGGTCGGTTTTCTTTAGACGAAGATGCTGGAATTTGGTCTTTTACTGCAGGTTTTGAATTCTGTATGGTTTCATTCGGATCGTTGTGTCGCGTCTGCCAGATCAGCCCGCGTCATTATTATTATTATTATTATTATTTTATTTATTTTTTTTATGTTATTTAAGGCATCGACTGCGAGGTCGTTAGCCTCTACGCTTCAGAATCACATTTGCAGTAATAATTTGCTATCCTTTAAGAAATTTACAATATTTTTGACGTTCTCTAAGTCGCTACTTAAGCAGATTTTAAATGCGCGTCTAGGTTATGTTTGTGTCTTAGTACTCTATACTTTTTGCAGTCGTTTAGAATATGTGACACGGTTAATGGATGAGCAATCTGTACACTGTGGTTTAGTTTTGCCTAAGGAGATGGGATGATGTTAAATTTGTGTTTAATTCGCAGACGTGTTAATGCAACCTGTTCTCGTCTGTTTAATTGTTGAGTTGTGATTTTCTTGTCTTTTATTTTTGAGTAAAATGTTTCATTTGCTTTCCAGGCTGAAACCCACTTCGTAATAACAGTTTTGCCGAACATGATATTCTTCTATTCTGGCCTTGCTAATATCAATTGTGGTCTCTTGCCTGCATTTTTTGTGGTGTCCGCTGATTCCTTACCGTTAATACCGATGGCGCCGGGCACCCAAAAACATTTTATTTAAGGCGATTTTAGGTAGTCTAAACATGCTAAAAGTGATTGTACCATTACACTTTCAGAGAACGTATCTTTCCCTACAAGTACCAATGAATCAACCAGATCAAAATCATGTGAATTGGGATAGGAACAGTACCAAAGTGCTTCAAAATTGCCTACAGTTCCGTGTATAAACGCTCGTATTTTTTAATTAGCTGGGACTTCATCTAAATTATTCCCATGGTCAGTTTAGACCCGTCTGATATATCTTGATATGGGTTGGATGATTATGTAATGTTGCAGAAGATCGATTTGAGATGGTCCTTGTTTGCATTTTCTTTAATTGGGCAGTGTTATTTTGAACAACAGGTTGTTCAGTTATCCACTGGGGATCATTAAAACATTGTAAACGGTTCGTGCAGCATTTCACCATAGATTTGATTCATGTGTTTTTGAACTCGAATGCCTACTGGGCGCATAATTGTTCGTAATTCATACCGTCCCATGGGTTTTATAATACTAACCCGGAAAATATTAAAGCTTTCTTGCATTTAAGTGTAAGTTTCAATGGGTGCTTCAATGAAGCTTTGGTTAGAACCATACCAAAAATTTAATTTTGTTTTTGATTTCGATGGTATGGATCTACATGGAACGAGGGTGTTTTATGTTTCTTGGGAAAATATGGGGTTTTGGTTAAAAAGCTATAAGATCTTATAGCATTTGGATTATCAATTGCTACTTGCAAATTGGAATTATATTGCTTGTTATCGGACCTGAGGTGTAAATAAAAGGTCGTCTACAAACATGCTTTTTCCAATAGATGGTTCGATTGAATTTAAAAGCGAGTCGACCAATTGTAAATAATCCCTTTTGTAGATTTGCGGTGCTCCGTTCTTTCGCGTTCGTTCTGATGAAATGAGCTTTTTAATGGCTTTATTTTAAAAACTGGCAATAAATAGTAGGGTTACCCTTAGTAGTTCATTTAGCTTCTGTAGTATTCCATACGGTTTTGTATGGTTAAACGTCTTCTTTATGTCGAAAAAAACCAATTAGATGTTCTCTTTTTGCAAAGCTATTTATTATATCATGTTCGTTTATAATTGTCCGTTGTGGATATGTCTCCTTGAGCCCATTTGGAAGTCAGAAAGAATTATTCTTTCTAGGTACCAGACTAATCGTGTATTTACCATTTTTGAGCAGTTTACTAAGGCAGCAGGTGAAAATTGGCCTGTAAACCCCAGAGCATTCTTTTCCAGAAATGGGGACAATAATAGATTTTTAAAAATTGGGTAAAAAGATGTCCAAATATTGTTGTATAGGACCAAAATTTTTTGTTTGTTCTTCGTGGGGTGTTTTTAATAAATTCATATGGAATTGAATCTGGTCCAGGTGAAGGTGTTTAGCTTTTAATAATGGCTTCTGAAGTTCTATAAGTGAACGGCAGGTTGTATGGTTCTGTTTGGTCACTAGGAAAGATTGTTGGTGTTTTGGGTCATCCTCATTTCGGATCCTTCGTTGCTTTGTACATCAGCAAGACTTTCAACAATTTCAAGGTTCGTCTATAGCCCATTTATTATTATACTATGTCGTAACATCTCGGCCCTCCCTGATACTTGATTTTGCGCCATATTTCCTGGTTTGGAGTGGTTGGGTTTAAGTTGAAACATACTCTACGATTTACGCTTTTTCTAACAATTGTCTAGCTTTGGCTCTCGAACGTTTAAAATTGATTGCGTTTTTATGCAATTTTTTAAATTTATTAAATTTTTTCTTTTCAGTAGTTGCTATCTTGATGTTTTCATTCCACAACGGAACTCTACGTTTCCGTGTCAGTGGAATCTTCGGAATACTACATTCAGCGGGAGTAATCTTTTTGTAATGTCGTTTAAAGAGGTCTCTACATTTGAGCAGATATTGAATGGTTCTAAATTTTGCCTGTTTTATAGTCTGCTTTGGGTAGCCATTTCGGTACGGAATACCCTTTTTCAGCACTTTGAAATTCAATTTTTATTGGAAAATGGTCTGAAATAATTTCATCTTGTAACACTTTCCAATTGAGTTTGAGGCAACTTGAGGTGCACATGGATAAGTCGAGGACTGATAAATTCGACCTAGCGTTGAAAAAGGTAGCTTCCCTGTATTTAAAATATCGTTTCTCACAACCCCATGTTTTACTATGTGAGTTTCCCCTATGAGCAAAAGGAAGTGGTAGTTGCTGGACTAAGTGCAGTAAATCGTTAAGGAAAAAACTCTAAGTATAAACTGTATATTTAGTTTAAAAGGACTCATAATACAAATGGCTGTTGCTTGTAGATCTGTGTTGATCAGGAAGAGATGTAACTGCTCTTTAATGATTATGGCAGTACCCCATTTCTCACCTGGATCAGTATCTTTTCGATATATTTATAGCCTTTAAGCTCGAACTGGTCGTTTGGCTTAAATCTTGTCTCTTTGGACAAATACAAAAGGATTTTCCTTATATAATGATAGTTTTAGTTAAATGATTCTTACACCCGTTAATATTTAGTTGGATTTGTGTCCATAAAAGAGATAAAATTAAAAAATAAATAAATAACATGAATAGATATAAGGACAAACCAAAAAGTATAAAAATATCACAGATTAATTTCTAACATTATAAAGATAATACTAAAATATCACAGATAAATATCAAAAAGACTAACTCATCTAAAGATTTTCTTTCCCCTTGGTTTACCTTTTGGCCACCTTTTTCTTTTCCACTATCTTTGCTTCTGAGGTGTATCAGTATACAGACTCAATAGATGGGGTTCTCAATCCCGTTTTACGTTTTGGGAATTCGTCATCCATTATTTCAATGTTTGATGGGAAGGTGGATGAAGGTATAGGTTTATCAAAACATCAGGTGGAGTTATGGAGGTTGATACGGAAGTAGTTTTTTCATAGTGCTTAATTCGTCCCTAATGATATTTTTATATGGATTAGTTCTGTTTTGGACGCTGGATCAGCACTTTGTTTTGATTTTGGATCAGGCTCTCTTTTTTCTGCTACTGACTGGATAAGTTTTGATTGCAGATGCTACTTCCTTTTAATTATGGATTTCAGCTCTGGTATGATTTCTGAGACTGCGTTTTTAACTTCTTTTATAGTCGGGCTTTGGGGCCCAACGTACCCTGCCTGTAAAGTGGGGACATTAAATCTTTCCAACGTAAGTCACTTTCTTATCTACTTGGACTTTTTTCACCATTTCAAACTTATAAGCAGAGCAATTTCGAGACCGATTTAGTTACAGTTAGTACACTTTTTTGGTGGTTCGTCACCATGATCTGGTAAACCCAATCAAAGCTTATCTCTGTTACACTTGATGAACCATTCCCAAACCTTTGACATTGAAAGCAACGTAGAGGGTTTGGATAGTAATCGAATAGGTAGGTGATAAGCTGCTCTTACAGACGCTGGCAGTATCGCTCGATCAAAAGTGAGTAATATTGAGTTAGTTTTAAAAGATAATTAGTGGATTTTAATATCTTGATCTAATGATTAATTACGGCTGAACGGGCCGTGATCAAAAGATATCTTTGTTTTTACTTGAAACTTGAGAGAAATGTAGTTTGTTACGGACGAATGCATATTTCTAAAATTAGATGTCGTTTCTTGTTTTATATTACTTTTTGAAATATGGGGTTGATTGCGGAATGATGTTGGTTGGGATATAGGAAGAGGAGTTACAGTCAGAGTGTCAACCGAGCCAGATCGATTTTTGGGTGAGTTAAATCTTCATTGTAAACAGTTTCTCTTTAAAATAATTCTTCGTGTACATTTTCTTTTGAATTCGCCAACACTAGGTTGTCTTTCTTTCGGGGTTAAACTGCGTATGTTAACGATTTGTGTCTGTGATCAATTAAGGGAATATTTATTCTAGTGTAAGTATGTATTTTTATATAACTGAAAACTCGCCGCCAATCATTTTACCAGCCTACGTAACGTATTAAAACAAACCAAACATTGTCTTGTAAAGGTATCTTGTTCGTACGCGTAGTCATTAAGCTGAAATCTGCTAAAATAAAAAGACAGTACAGCGCTGTCTTAGTCTGGTATTTGTGCGAATTAGCATTGGTTGTTGGTTATATTTATAGTTGTGTAGAGGTGGCAGGTGAATGGGTATATGATAGCGCTGGTTATTAATTGTAAAAGGCAACTGCCAGTAGGTACACACTCCCAAGCCAGGAAATTAAACACCTCGAATTTTTATTTGCTGTATAGATGAATGTGTAACCTGAGAGAGGAGCACTACATTTTTCTGACGCTCTCAAACTTATATATCGATCACGACGCTAGTAATCTATTTATAACTTACCCTTGTAAGACTTTGTTTTAATGAGTTTTTTTGTCAGTTTTTTAAGTAGAATTATTTGCCTGCGGGCTGATTTCTCTTTTACCTGCTTTATTGTAATTTGATTTATGTATTCTGTGCTTTAGTGGTCACTAAACAATTGTGTACGTAAAATTCCTTGTCTATTTTCTTTTGTCCTTGCCTTTACCTTATTTCACCTGTAAATTTTACTGTTGTTTTTTATATCTACCGTAATTTGTTTTATTGTTTTATGTGTTTTTTAAAAACCGGCATATTGGTTTTAAAGGGCCACTGTTTGGTGTTACGATTTTGTTATGATTTTTATTTTGATTATTTATGACCCAATTGTGGTGTGACTACATGTGTTTTTTTATAGTTTATATTAAATAAACTGCTTTTTATTCATTTTCTCTTAATGGTAAATTTTATACCCTTTAACCTAATTTAATGGTGTTTTGTTATATATTGAACCCTATCATTGTTTTTTTTTGTTATTTGATTATTAATGTACTGCTAAATCGCTGCAACGCTCGTTGATTTTAATTTGAGTAGTTTCATTTTTACCTGCCCTCATGATGCAACACTTACCTCATCCAGTATCTAATTTAGATAGTAACGTACCTACCACTAGACGGCCACTTCGTTTGATCAAATTTGAGGTTTGCGAGTAATTAAATATCAGACTTGTAAATAAATTTTAATGTTTTAAATTGTCCGAAAGTCAAAGTAAGGCAACAATTAATTTGAGTAATAGTGACATTTTGTCAGTCAAGTCAAAATCACTTAGCATGGTTTTGTTCTTGAATTTCATTATTGCAAATAAGTTAAATACGCTTTTCAAAATAGGGTACCTGGGGACGCTACAATACATTGAGTATGGCATGATGGAATTTGGGCAGGTGAGGTCAGGATAGGATCGGAAGGAACGAAGTTAAGTTCTGAGGAAAAGATACTACCGACCATTTGCCTAAAAACTACACATGATGCGCCAGTGACCATGCCGCTATATGTGTATGAAAAAATCCTGAAAAACTTCATACTGGGTAGACGGTAGTGGGAATCGAACCCTTTACTCCCGAATGCTAAGCAGATCGTGTTAAAGTTATAAAATTTTCGATGCTCTAATTGCTCAATGTTTGGCGTTGATCTTTCAGTTTATTTTGATCTTTTCAGAACCACAAAAATACTCTTAGAAGAATTGGCAAAAGCAGAAATTTGTTGGCTGCATTAAATTTTATAATTTATTTCTAGAACTCTTTATTCAATTTGCTTTATAAAACGTTGGAAATTAACTTCTAAGCTACTAATGCTTATTGCAAATTTGATTTTTATTTTTGTTTTTTTGTTACTTCGTTTTCTTACTGCTGTTGGATAAATCTATTTTAATCACTTACTTTATCATCAGACTGTAGCCTCATTCGGCTTGTCCGACTGACCTGTTTATAGAAATTTTGGTTTATGAAAAAATTTCGTTTTGTTTTGATTTACATTTATACAGGAACATTTACAGAAACCTTTTAAAATGTAAAATTGGAACACAATTATGAGAATACCATTCCATTAATAAATTATAATAGCTCTTCAACCAATTAACAATTTTAATGTTTTTAATTACGTTCATTCATAATATTGGCAAATGTGTCTTTTGAACCTCATATAATACACATTTATTATTATGCAGCAATAATAAAACAATTAAGAAAATTTTATTTCCACAAATTTAAAATTGTAAAATTTACATTAAAATTGGAAACAGCGACCTCTTTAAAGTAGAGGAATTTAATCAACGCCTGCTAAAGACTATTATAAAATAATCTTTCAAATTTTGTCATAGATGGTATGTGAATTAATTCAAATAATAAAAATATCAATTGTTAATTTATTAATAAGATGTATAAATCCCAAGCAGATAATAAGATGTACATAGGGTATTCCGTTAGTTTTATACCTGGGAACCATTTTCCTTTTGGCAGTGCTTTGTCAATATTTTCGTAATACTTCTACCTACACACAAATATTTATTAATTAGCTTTTGGCGTTATTTTTGACCTAGTAAATGATAATTTAGTTTCGACTAATTAATACTGTTTAGCTGTTTATGGAATACAATCACATATTACTATAAATATTTACATAATTTATACGTTTATTTTTATTTATATAACTATATGATTATTTATACAGTAATATTGTTTTAAATTATAAAAGGGCGTCGTTGTATGCATATTATCTATGATTAATACCGAAAGAATGATCTTTTTAAGAACACGCCCTATATTATTATATTTGAATTTGTTGTATAATTCCTCTGTAAAATTTCTGTTTAATTTTAATAATTAATTTAATTTTTAAAATAAAAATTAAAATTTTTGGGTAAGAAAAAACACGAATCTTCTTATTTTTCAAATGGAACATCTTGTATATTAGTGCTTCATTTAATTGTGCTATTACTAATACCCTTTAAGTTCTGTTAGGTATTTTCTGTACGTAAATGGATAGACAACTGTGAATAATAAGAACATTTTATTACATTTGTTCAATACAAGGAATCGTTATACCTTATCATCTATAAAATGTATTACATTTACGTATAGGGATGCTTAACTAGACTAAATTTTAATAGAACAATAAAATGATCCATAATTAAAAATGCCTTAGTCTTATGACTCATCTAAAACATGGTTTAAGATTTTAAAACGTATGTCGTTATTGGTTCGTTAGTAATTTTGAATACCAACAAAACATCGTCAATGTTTCTAGGTTATTTTCAAATTTAAGCCGGCTGTCGAATTTAAATAAAATTATTGTTCGGATATCTCGGGATTTAGCATCCTAAAGTCTTAAAATTCCCATCCACTCGTATAAATAAAGTCGAATTTCGTTTAAGGTCTGTTCGTACTTATTCTGGCGTGTAAAGTCCACGGAGGTGGGTAGTCATATGATAAAAATATATTGTACAACTGTAAACGATTATCAGAACCGCGACCGGGTCAACAAAATTTCGTTTTGGATCTGTCTTACAAATTAATTATTTTAATTTTCAATAAGAAACGAATTAGCTAGCAGTAGGCAGTGTCCGAATAAAGTGCGAAAAGTTTGGTTAATTGCGGAGGATCGTTTTTGGACAGACCTCACTGCGTTAAAAGAATCAAGACTGTAATTTGGTTATCGAGGCCACTTATAAATTGATTTTGTCATAAATAAATACACTGTATTGAATGTTAAAATGAGATTTAGTTAATAATATAACTGATTTTAAAAATCTCAGTTTACAGTTTGTCAATATATATATATATATATATATATATATATATATATATATATATATATATATAAAAACACACAGGATGTTCCAGATTTTGTAGCAGGCTTAATAGTCGATAAAGCTTTCAAAATTAAGACAAAAAGTTCATATAAACATAGGTTGCCAAACGCTTAGTTTTGGAGATACAGGGTTTCGAAGTTTTAATTTTTTTCAGTTCTTTTAATTTATCTTCGAAACTATTTAAAATAATAAATCCAAATTTAGTACACATAACTCAATATTAAGAGTGGTTTAACGTTTATCAATATCTACAGGGTAGTACATTTTTTGGGGTGGTTTTTTATCTCCCCCGAACTTTTTCATACGACGCCTCTAACTTTTAAAAACCAAAAATTTAGATTGCCCATTTGATTTAGGAACTTTTTTTTCGAAAAATGCATAGTTTTTGAGATAAATTAGCTGTAATCCATGAACAGCTTCCAAATGGTAAGTAAAGAACATTGGCTCCCGCAAAAATAGTGTGCCATGAAAAGGACAATAAAAAAAGAATCAAGTTATGTCAATTCTCTTTTTTTGTCTCTTAAAAAAGTATTACTCCACTGATTTTTCCTAACTTTTCAGTTGAATTAAATAAAGGAAAATAAAAGTAAAACAACAAAATAAATATTAAAAAATACGTATTTATTGGAAAAAATTGGGATTTCTAGACCTTAACCCAAAAAACCGGCGAAATCCATCTTCCTGGATAATTTGTCCAGCCAGTTTCGAACGATTCTGCTATAATACTGGACAACCATCAAGCTCGAACCAATTCTTTTAAATTTAAAAATATGTTCTCACATATTCCCATGTTCTCTCTAAAATTCCAAAACACATTCATCCATGGTAAAAGTAGGGCTCAAAAGGTGATTTTTAAATACCTATCAAGACGTTCATGCTAAATTCTTGGGGATGTCTCGGGAACTTTTTTTCATGTGCCCAAACTTTGGTTGTGAAAATTTACCACCCACCAGTGAAGCAATTCATCGGTCCATAAAACATTATTTAAAAACCTGGATTATTTTTTCAGCAATAATCCATCGACAATACGCAACTCTACGTTCTGCATGCCCTGATTGTAGTCCTTGAACAGGTTGTAGATGGTAAGGATATCGGTGATGCCGTCTTAATGTTCGGTGAATAGTAGTATTTGAGAGTCCACCAAAAGCTATGGATCCTCTTCTAATGCTAGTTGTGGGATCTCTGTCGAATTCACGCAAAATTCGTCGTGCAATATTTCTTTTGCCTATGATTATTATTTTGACGACCATGCACATTATTTAACCCCTGACTTATAATTTGTTGGTGAACTCTTACAAATACTGAAGGATACGGAGCTATTCTAAAAGGAAATCTTCTCCTATATTCACGGGCTGCTGCTGAACTTCCATTTACAAAGCCATAAATAAAATGGATATCCGCTATTTCTAGAAAACAAAAATAGCATTTTAAAAGATCACTTTTGCAATAAAAATTAACACAATAAAATATGTAAATCAATTACATTCTTTCTTATGCACAAGTTTTTAACATAATTTGATTCTTTTTTTTAATGTTGTTTTCATGGCACACAATTTTTGCGGAGCATCAGACGTTCTTTACTTACCATTTGGAAGCTGTACCTTCTGATGCACATCGTCGTACCTTAAGTTTACTTCCCTGTCTATGGTATGCAAATGTTTTTAATTATACTTTTGTATTTATTCTATTTAATTTAATTAATCTAATAAGGAAAATCTACCCCTTCCGTTAAGAAAATTTTGTACAGTTCAAAATATATAATATTCTAATAAGGGAGCCTAACGCTAACTTGTAAGACAGGTATGTTATGCAATAGTAATTTAGCATTGAATCCTCAAAATCTAGAATATCAGCGATTGTGGGTCCATAGCAGGGTTGTTAACAGTACCACTAAAACGTTACTAATGTAAAGACGATAAGTGTGATTGAAATATGACGCAATATATAATTTGAATTTTGAACATGCGACCACTGAACACTGCAATTGAGCAGCCAAAGAAATCCATACAGAGTAATGCGTTTTTAATGCTACGTTAAGATTACAAGTAGACACACGCACACACAGACACACAGACACACAGACACACAGACTCATAGACACACGGACTCACGGACACACGGACACATAGACACGCAGACACACTGGCACACGGACACATGAACACACGGGCACACAAACACTCAGACACTCAGACACACAGATACAAAGACAGACAGACAGACAGACACACAGACACAGACACACAGACAGACAGACACACAGACACACAGACACTCGGATACACGGACTCACGGACACACGGATACACGGACACACGGACACACAGACACTCAGACACTCAGACAGACAGACACACAGACACACATAACACAGACACAAACACACAGACACACCGACACACAGACACACAGACACACAGACTCACAAGAAGAGACACAGACACACAGACACCCAGACACACAGGACACAGACACAGGCACACCCACAGACACGGATAAACACACACGCACACAGACACACAGACACAGACACACACACACACACACACACACACACACACAGACGGACATACAGACACACAGACTCACAGACTCACAGACACACAGACACACAGGCACCAGACACACAGACACACAGACACACAGACACACAAACACAGACACACAGACACAGACACAAACACAGACACAAGCACACAGACACACACACACACACACACACACACACACACACACAGAAGACAGCAAACACAGACACACAGGCCACAAACAAAGAACACAGGTACACAGAACACCACACAGAAAATAAACACAACACAGAAATAAAAAAAAAACAAATAAAAAAAAAAACCCAAAAAAACCACACACACAAAAAAGTAAAAAACGCACAACAAACAACGCCAAAAAAAACACTAAAAAACAAACAAAAAACACAGACAAAAAACAGGCACAGACAAAGACACAAGCACACGCACAAAGAAACAGAAAAGACAAAAAAACAGAAAAAAAAAAACACAAAACAACACACAACAACACACACAAACACACGACACACGGAACACGGACACCGAAACGACACACGTAAAGATAAAGAACACAGATACACACACACCAAAAAAACCACCAACAAACACACACACACACACACACACACACACACACACACACAACACACAAAACACACACAAACCACCGCACCAAGACACACAACAGAACACAGGACACAAACACACAAAAACAGCACGCACGGCACAAAAAAACACACAGCACACAACACCACACACAGACACCAACACAACAGCACACAGCACACAGACACCGCACAGCCACGACACACAACACACAGACACACAGGCACACAGACACACAGACACAGAACACAGAACACAGACACAGCACAGACACACAGACACACAGACACAACAACACACACAGAACACAGACACACAAAACAGACACACAGACACACAGACACACAGACACACAGACACAGAACACAGAAAAAAAGAAAACAAAGCAACAACAAAACAGACAAAGCAGAACAAAAAAAGAAAAAATAAAAACAAAAAAACAAAACAGAAAAACAAACAAAAAGAACCACAAAAATTTAAACGAAAACAAAAAAATTAAAATAATATTTATATTTTTTTTAATATTTTAAAAAAAAATTTAAAAAGAAATTGGTACTTAAATAAATTGAATCAAAATTTTTTATTTTATAAATATTAAAATTAATTTTAAAAAAAAATTAAAATACTAAAAAGCGGATTTACAATCATATTGAAAAATTTAAACGATTTAAACCCAAGGAAATTAAAATTAAATTAATATTTTTTTTATTAGTTTATAAATGGTATCAATTTTAATTAAAAATTAAAGATTAATAAATAAAAGAACAATTAATTTTATTATTAAATATTTTAAATTAATTTTAAAAATTTTTTTGGAAGAAATAAAATAGTTTAAAACGAATTCCTTTTAAAGGGTATGAATCTTATATCAATACAATTTGAAGAATTCAAATTTACAAGCAGTAATTTGTACCCAAAATTTTAAAGGTTTAATTAATTTCTCCCTTTATTCCCTTTTGGTTATGAAGGCTATTCATAAAATTCATTAAAAGATTTTAACATTTAAAATATAAATTTTAAACATAAAAATTATTAATTATTATTATTAATATCTTTAGTTTTAAATTAAAAATTTTAAACCAGGTATATTTAATTTTTTGTTTAAGGCCAAAATGGAAAAAATTAATGCAAACCGGTTCCATAAAGAATTGGGGTTTACAAAACGAACCATTCGCCTAACATTTGTATTTTCCCATGGATACGAGGTCTAATAAACATTTTATTATGAAACAAATTTAATCCAAGCGTTAATGAAAAGTCCCAATTTTTTATATGAAAAAGTTTAAATATTCTACCTAATTTCCCAGAACCCTAATCCTTTGTTAAAGGCGAGATTTATCCAAACAATATTTAAAGGATGTTTTGAAAACAAAAATTTAATTTGGTTAAACATTTCCCAAAATTTATTTTTTTATATTTAATATAATATTTCGATTTTTGTTATTACAAAATAAATCTTAATTTTCAATTGTGATATTTAATTTTAAGTTTTTGAAACCCTTTAAAATTTTATTAATAATCCCCATAATCAAAGATTTGGTACTAACAAACTTTCCCCAACCAGAATTGAAACCCCATCTCCCATCTCCGGAACTCAACAACCCGTCATAAAACAAACCTTTCCCCATTTCAATTAGAACTACCTTAAATCTTCCGACCCAATCTGTTACCAAAACAGGTGAACCGGGTTTTTTACTAACGGGAACACAAGCCCTTCCCTTGGGGAGACTGATCGGCCTCCTTCAAATTCCTTTAAATAAATAATTTCCCAAAAAACGTAATCGGTATACCCCAAGGAATAAGGTTGTAAGATTTCCAAAACCTTTAAAAAAACAAAAAATTTGAAAACGCCCGAAATTTGGGGGTTCAAAACATTCCCGGCCAAAAGTTTTGAAAACTAAATGTTTTTGTTTTGGGTTCCAAATTTGGATTAAAATCTCAAAAAAGAATCCCTTTTTTTGATTACCTTAGTCTGAAAAAAGCCAACCTCTTTGCGTTATTTCCTTAAATTATTTCAATTTTGGAAAATTTTAAATCCCCAACTTTTTAATTTTCTTTCTCCATAATCAAATCAATAAAACCCAAAAGCATTGCGGTATTCCGTATCTCCAAAATCAACCCGACAACCGATTTCCAAACCTTTTCATCTCCATTCCTGGACCCTCTTTAAAAATAACCTTTCCTAAAAAACAAAAATTTCCCCAAACTGTCAAAGAACACTTACCTAAAATCGGAAAAATAAACCCCCTTTGTTCCCATCTAAACTCTAAAACCCCGTAGGAATAATGTTGGGTGTTTTAAACCCAAGGTAACTGGAAGGCCGGGAAACACCGAGTTTTTGCAAACTTTTGCCGGGGACTGCCTATTAAGTCCTTCGTTCGGCATTGCCTCTTTATATAGTTTCCAAAAACGTAACCGTTGTGTCATGGCCTTTTCAAATTGGTTTAAACTGCGGATCATTACTCCCACCTTACCTCTTACAAAATGAATTTTCAAAATAAAATCCTTATTTCGAACGCCCAATTTATTTTTATTTTTCCGCAAGGAGAAGGTGAAAAGGCATCAATCAACCCAAAGGCCCAAAAGGAATTTTTTAAAAAATAAATAAATTAATTTAATTGTCCCTTGGCGAAATTCTTGTCAAATTAGCTAATTAAGTAAAACTTTATTACCAACTCCTTTCCTCTGGAGTTCGCAGAAGTGTTCTATTCGGTGAAAAAGGCAATTTCCTTGTATTAATTCTTTATCATGCTCATTTGATTTGGTAAAATGGGCGTGTAAACTTATTCTAGTATTTAATTTTTGTTTACTTGTCTTTAATTCAAAATTAAAAATAACTTGACAAAAAAAAAACCGCCTTTACGGTATTTTTTACAATAACCTTTTAAAATGCTTTAGAAGGCTATTTTACCTTGTAATTTTCAATTTTTTTGTTTATTGTCAATTTAAAGGTTTTTTTGTTTGTGGAATTTTGAAAAATCAATAAATTCAGACAAAAAAATTTCAATTGTGAATTTTATTTCCAATTTAAATTTGTCTAAAAAAAATCAATGTGAAAAAGCCAAATAAACCAACACTGCTAGTTCCAATAAATTTTAAAGACCCCGTATTTTCCTTTTCATAAAAGTCGCCCAAACGGGTTATCTTTCCTTCACCCAAAAATTTTTGTAACAATGGACAGTTTTTGGTTAAAACAGCCTTTAGTAGCTTTTAGGAATTTTCAAACTTTTGAAGTTTTGACTTTCTTCTTGAAAGTCCCTTTTCCGGGAATGATAAGTAACATGGATATAGTTTTCCACAAAAACGTTACCGCGTTTGTGGTCGATGGCTTCTTTTAAATAAAAATCTATAAAACGCAACGTTTACGGAAAAATATGATTAAAAGCTAAAACGCTAAATCGTATAAAATAAAAGGACCTCCAAAATTCCCTTTCAAACAAATAACCCGACAAATTGCGAAGACCAAAGAATTTAATATTTAATTTTTTTCCAGCCCTACAAAAATTAATTTCTAAATCAGAATTAAATGAAAAAGGCAGCCCAATAAACGGAAAAAGAAAGTGTTAATGGGAAGGAAATTAATTAATAAAAAAAAAATTTAATATTCCACCTTAGGGCAGAAAAATTCATGTCATTTTTCTTAATATTTAACTAATAACATCGTTTTAACAAAATTAACTCCGTGGTGTTTTAAGTCCAGGAAGGTTGTTTCTTTTGCGGTGAAAAAACAGTTGCATCCATTTCTTTTGAAAAATAGTGCCTTGTGGACAAAATTACGCCTCATTCCTTAAACCTTAAAAAGTTTTGTCTTAAAATATGGGCAAAATAAATTTATTCTGGGATGTTGAAATTTTTAAGAATTTTTTTTTCATCCGAAAAAATTTTTCAAAAATTGAAAAACCAGAATTTCCAGCAAAAAAATAAAGCAGGCTAGAGTATTTAAATGGAACAGAAAAGGCAAAGAAGGTACATTTTATTTATTTGAGAGGGTTTTGCCAAAATAAATTGGTTTATGTGAATTTATATTGGGTTTTTATTGTTTATGGTGGTATTTTTTAATGTTCATAAATACAAAAAAAATCTAATTATTTTTTTTTGCAAAAAAAAAATAAGGCTGGTAAAGGGAGGCCCAAATATACCGTATGCCCGGAAATCCCCCATATTTTGTTGAAAAGAAAATAAGGCCATTATTTGTTACAAAATAAACAATATTCTACATGAACTAAAAAAAACAAAAAACTTCAATTCGAATAACATGAATCGTTTTTTTAGTAAAATTTCAAAACAAATTTTAAAGTGGGTTTTTCAAAAGAAAAATTTTTTTAACTGGTGGTCTTTTCGTGCCAAAAATTTATTTTTCTTTTTTAGGGGTTTTTTTTCCCCCTTTTTGAAATGAAAAATTTCTTTTCCCTTTTTTCGTCCAAAAAAAATTTAATTTATTTTTATTCCCCTTTTTTCTTTTTTAAAAAAAGAAAAGTTTTTTCCCTTTCGGTGCGAAGTTTATGAAATTAAAAAAATTTTTTTTTTTTCCCTTTTTAAAAAATTTTTTGCCTAACCTTTTTTTAATCGATAAACAACTTCAAAATCTGTAATATTAATTTCTCCTTGTTCAATTTTCTTGCTTAAGTCTTTATCACTGAATCTCCGGGTCCAGTGACTCATTTATCTAGTAATTGAAACCTTTTTTGATTTTTTTACCCCATGTTCGTTAACTATACAATAATTTCCACTTCTCAACTTTGTTTTTATTATACAGTTTCCATTTTCCCTTTCCATATTTGGCGATTCTGTGGAAATTGCACTTTTTCTTTTTTTTCCTGGTTTCATTCTTGTTTTGTTTAGGTGAGGTCACATCAGACTGGGCTGTGGCTTGGGCCTGTTGTTTTAGTTTTCTAAATAGTCCTAGGTTAATTTCTATCCTTATTTGTTTTCTTTTCACCTCCTTTCTATAAACATATAAGCTAAAAATTCGCTCATCAAACATTTGTTGGTTTTACCTTTGATCCCTTTACATATTGGCTTAAATTTGGGAAAAAAGCCAATATTTTGCAAATTAAATGTTACCGGAATCTCGGACCATTTGTATTTACAATTGTAATAAGTTTTAAAGGTCCAAACAGGCACTCAGAGGCTAAGCCTTCTAAATGGGGAGGCAATGTTGGAGTTCACAGTTTTTTTCAATACTTTAAAACTTTAGCACATAGCTTTCATGATTATTAAAATCAAAAGCTTTTTTTCTTTGCTGCACCTCACTAACTCAAAAATGCACATTATGCTTTAAAATTCTCCGCGCCCACCATTTTGGTGTGGCTCCTTTGGAGTGGGGCGATCCTTCAACTATTGGTTAAAATTTTTCGGGGAAAAAAAACACGGTATAGTAGGCTATTGGCCCATTCTACACAAATTGTTACAATACCCTTTTTCCATGGTTAGTTTCAATTGGATTGAAACAGTAGTCTTAAAAAATTTCTTCCTGTTCGAAAGTAAACGGGCCATTTTTCAAGGAGGCTCATTATTAAACCCCTTTTAAACTTTCAGGTAGGTACATTTTAATTTCACTCAAATTGGTAAGCAAATTCACAAGTTGTTTTCGTAAAGCTTAAAATTTTGACCTATAAATTTATCTTTTTGGGGAAATATTTGAAAAAAACAGTTTTTTCAAACAAACTTTTTTAATTTTTTTTACAAATTTGTTATTGATTAAAAAAATAAACACATTTTCGATTTGACCAGAAAAATCTTAGAACTTCATTTTTCTTTGTATTCCAATGGAAAGCCTCCTTTTCAAATGCCGCCTGATTTTTCTACTTTTTGGATCTGAAGGAAAAGGAAAAGGCAACTATTTATTTCCCCAAGGGGAGGGGGGTTCAGTTCCCATCCTTCCCAAATATATTCTCACAACTACTACATTACATTTATTATTAAAAGGTCGGTAGGATAGGTTGAAGGAAGGATTGGGGTTCTCAGGAGGAAATACACCTACTTCGCATAATAGCCCACATGGGGCATTAGATGCCATGCCGCTAATGTTATGAGGAAAACCCCGAAAAACCTCATACGGAAAGGTAACGGAATCGCCCATTTTCCCGAAAAGCAGGCCTTCCCACTCACCCAGGGGTTTCATCTGAACAAAAGCTTTTTAATTTTGATTTTAAACCTAAAAAATTTGCATACAAATTTTTGTGGGAAGGTTATATTGAAGTCCCATATTCCCTAATGCTGTCCCACCAACACCAAGGACTTTTTGAATTTTTTTATCTTTGTTATGTTTAAAATTATTTACCAACATTTAAAAGATTCTAAGACCCAGAACAAACTTTATTAAATTTATGAATTAAATGATTTTACTATCTATTTTCCTAAAAGTTAAGGAAAACCAAACTTTAAAACTCCAGGGAAGGTTGGAAAAATTTCCTTTTAGAAGTGGATTGAAATAGAAATTTAATGAGTGTAAACAGCTTACTCTATTAAATACCAGATGTTGGTAATATACATTGTCCCACAATATACCGTGTCCCAATATATACCACTTTCCCCTACTACAAATTGAAGCTCTCCACGTACAACTTTACAATTTTCAAATTATCTTCAAAAGATTCGTATTGCTATATGTGGTATGAGTGTATTGGCTAATGGGGATCTTCAGAGATTAGCAGCTGACTTCTGCATTTTATTGACGACCACATTAGAAAGGGTATTGGAGAATTCGCCTTTTAACTGGGCTGGGCAGAGCAGAAATAAATGTTTGTTCTCCCTCTATCGCAGAAACACGAAATAATCATTCGTCATACGTTTCTGGAAAAGGGAAATACACTGTCTGAAGGTGGCTGTGTCCATTGTGTCATAGAAAAAAACGCGAGGAACTCCCTAGTCTTCACGCCAGATCAGTGGTATGCAATCGTGAGAACTGCAAAAGGCTTTTGTTTAAAACCGCTTGATTCAGACTTAATCCCTCTGTCAAGGAAAAAATATGCTCACTTACAATTTTTCTGTCAGAAAGAAGTTATATTGAGAACGTATCATAGTTTCTTTTTTTAATTTGCCTTTTACTGGTAACAAACCAAACACCAAAAGTGAGTGGTAACGTTTTTCGACCAATTTTTAATAATTATCTGTCTTGTGTGATTGTTTTTTTTTTATGATTGTGGACCTGAACAGGCTAAATAAGGCCTATCGTGCTAAAGCACTCAGGAACACTTAGGAGGATGGATAGAGGGATAATGAATTGCCAATAGATGCCTATGAACAGCTATCTTAAATTTTCTCATATCATAAGTGAGAGGAAAACAGGAACTAGAGAGATCATTCCAGAGTTTAGAAGCCGTGTAGAAAAATGTGGATTGCGCCCGTTTGGTACGACAAGTGGAGATTTGTACTGAATACTGATGATGTGAATGAGCGAACCGAGTGTTTCTCGCAAAGATAGCCGGAGATGGTATCAAAGAATGTAATTCACCAGCGCAATAGCCGTTGTAATAACGATAATAGAAAGAAAGAACTGAAACCATCCTTCTATGCTCAAGGGACTCTATGTGAGAAGTTAAGGACGGGTCATTTATAAGCCTAATCGCTCTCTTTTGAATACGATCAACGATATCGTGAGCGTATTGGGGAGCACTAACCCAAAGGTGAGAATTATATTCCAGATGAGGCCGAATTTGGACCTTACACAGCAGAAGGAGTTGTCGAGAGGTAAAGTAATGCTTAGATCTGTACAAAAAGCCTATTTTTCGAAGCAGCTGTTTTGGTAGCTGACAGAAGGTGGTCAACCCATGAGAGATTTGAAGATACAGTCATACCCAACAGAGTAATAGAGTCTGAAAACTTAAGAACTGAGCCATTCATACTTACAACAGGAAGTGATCGATCTTTTTTGGCGGACATAAGGCAACACTGAGTTTTGTTAGCATTAAATTTAACTAGATTATTGCTTCCCCATTCGAGAATACGTTGAATGTCTTTGTTGATTGAATTTGCCATTTCAGCTTTAATTTCTTGATTTGACATAGAAGGTGGATTATCACTATGAGTAGACTGAGATGAACTACAGTGAAGAGTGCTATCGTCAGCAAAGCAATGGATGGGGTTAGTTGTTGAAGAAATAAGGTCGTTTATGTACAGCAGAAAAAGTGTAGGCGCTATAACGGATCCCTGTGGTACGCCCGCGTTAATGCTAACTTCTTTTAAAAAAAAGCCATCAACTACGACACGTATTCGTCTTTTATCAAGGAAACTAGAAACCCAGTTGATGAGCGTATCATTTAACCCAAACGAGGTGAGTTTGGCAAGTAAACACTTATGCCAAACTTGGTCAAATGCCTTTGAGATATCTAAAGCGACTACAACTGTTTCACCGGACTGCTCTACTGTATTGTTCCAAACTTGGGTCACATATGAAAGAAGATCGCCTGTTGAACGACTTTGCCTAAACCCATATTGGTGGTCACTAAGGACTTTGTTAGTTTCAAGGAACGTGAGTAGTTGTTGATTGATTGCTTTTTCCATGATTTTAGACAAAATGAAGTGATGGCAATTGGTCGGTAATTTGAGGGATCGGTCTTATCGCCTTTTTTGGGAATAGGTTGAACATTTGCTAACTTCCATGATGAAGGGAATTCCCCAGAAGACATAGAGATCGTATAGAGCTTGGATAGGACTGGTACTAGTTCGGGGGAACATTTCTTTAAGACAATAGCTGGGATACCGTCTGGGCCAGTCGCCTTATTGAGATCAAGCCTACTTATGATCGATTCCAAGAGCTTGTACCGAAAATGAATTGATTTCGTAGCGTATGAAGAAGAGGTGACTAGGGGCACATCTTTTCCAGAATCATTGAGACACGAGTTTGATGCAAACAAATCCACAAAAACGTTGGCTTTGTCTACAGAATCAGCAACTACCGATCCGTCAATAGATGTCAGGGGGGAAAATGAAGATGTTCGAAAGTTTTTACTAATGGCTTTTGCTAAAGACCAAAATTTACGACTGCCTAAAGGAGATGTAGCTAGTTCATTGCATTTTCGTTGTTCGAACAACTTTTTAGTTTTAGTGATGACACCTTTGCAGATATTTCTAGCACCAACGTGTTCTACATGACTGTCAACCGATTTATTAGATTTCCATTTAATGTAACATTTAGAATGTTATTTCAGTTAAATTTTTATTTTTGTGCCCGCTTTCTTTGTTTCAAGTTCTAAGAATGTCAGTTTAGTTTAAAAGTTTTTTTATAGTTTAGGGGAGGGTGGGGCAGTTTGGTACACTTTTTTTCAGTAACCTACAATTGGCTAGAGAAAGCATATAATGAGCAGTGATATACGGGAATAGCTTCTTGCCGATGTCGAGAAATAATGTTTATAAGTTAAAGTAGAAATATGTAAGTAGTTTCAAGGGAAAAAAATATTAAAACAAATCGTGTTATTTTCCCAATGTGCTCCACCGTGGGGCAGTTTAGGACGACTGTGGGGCACTTTGGTACAACTAGTCCCAAGCTGCCACCACCTTGGAGTACATGGAAATTGATAGCTAGGTATTTTTTTTATTTTGTATTTTCTAGAAAAACAAAATCGACTTTCAAAACCAAATCAAAATATTGCAAAATTAAAAAATTACATTACGTGATAGTTTATAAACGAAACATCAAAATTTATAAAAGATGCCAATCTGCTGGTGCTACCCAAAACTTCTTTGGGTTTTGGCAGTTTAGCCACTACGTTCCCCCTCACAACTGCACTAATGTCATCCAGACTGGGATAGAAGAATCCATAATTATTTTTTTTCGCAAGAATTTCACTACAGGTTCATCTGGATCGGTGACATCTTGAACGCATTCCACGTAGTAACGTATTGTTCTTTTGGTAGCAAATTTCACCAAAATAAAATCTCCCACATCAATTTTGGTGTGGTCAAGTAGTCCTTCTAATTCGTAATCTTCGGTCATATCTATATCTGAATCCGATGAATGGTTTTTCACTTCGTAAGAATGACTCGATGACGAGCTTAGTTTTCTTTTAGAAGGCCAACGCATCGCCATGGCCATGGAGGAATTTGCTATTTAACCAATGAAGTTGAGTTGGCTTCGTCTTTTAGTGTTCTGTTTACCAGTTTTATCTCGCTAGAGCCAGTCTGAATATCTGGTAATGATATATTTCATTTCGAAATTTAACTGCCAAAAAACATTTTACATGTGATTGCGAGTAATTGCGACCAAGTGCGTGGGTTAATGACAACCACTGGTCGCGATTACCCTTATGGCACTAGCGTGATAATAACATTTCACTCATTTTGTTTATTTTTAGTTCGAAGGATGCCCCGTAGGTACGTGCGTAAGACGCATAAAGCTCAATGGACTCAAGAGCACCTAGAGCAGGCTATTGCTGCGGTACAAACGGGTACACAAATCCGTATTGCAGCCAGAAGGTATGGTATACCTTATGGGTCCTTACAGACAAGACTACGAAAGACATCAAATAATACCACAGCGCCAAAAATGGGACGAAAACCAGTATTTTCAGCTGAGCAAGAGGTGGAGATTGCTGATCACCTGAAGACATTATCGAAAATGTTCTATGGGTTAACTCCTAGAGAACTTCGTCAGGCAGCATTTCAATATGCAGAAAAAATAGAATTAAGCACAACTTCAACAGAACCTCCCAGATTGCTGGTAGAGATTGGTATTATAGCTTCATAATCAGAAACCCTACCATTAGTAAACGTAAACCTGAAGGCATCAGAGTGGCTGCTTTCAATAGGGTCGAGGTGGGTCTTTTTTTTAACGCCTTGAGAGTTTAATGGAGAAATGGAGGTTTGCACTTGGAAAAATTTTAACGTTGACGAGACTGGCATCTCGAATGTGCAACAACCTGAATATATTTTAGCAGAAAGAGGTCAGCAAAGAGTTGGTGCGGTAACGAGTGGGGAAATAGGAAAAACTGTCACGATAATTTGCGCTATGTCAGCCTCAGAGAGATATGTTCCGCCTTTGTTCATTTTCCCTAGACAGAGAATGTCACCACTTTGACAGAAGGATGGTCCAGCAGAAGCCATTTACAGCGTCTCGAAGAATGGCTGGAGTAATGAAACTCTGTTTCTAACATTGGTTCAACATTTTAGCAGCCAAATAAAGCCAACTAACGAAGATCCAATTCTACTAATTTTAGATAACCACTGTAGCCATATCTCAATCCATATATACGATTATTGCAAAAATAATGGTATCATAATGCTGTCAATACCACTACATACGTCCCACAGAGTACAAACTCTGGACGTGACCTTCTTTGGACCTCTTAAAAAAGCATTCAGAAAGGAATGCGATTTTTTCCTTAAATCTAACAAATTTCAAAAAATTACCCACTACGAACTAGCATTATTATTTAATCGGGCCTACTCCAGCGTGGCAACAAATGAAAAGACCGTGTCAGGTTTTAAACCTGTCCTTCCAACCCAGGTGTTGTTGGAATCAGAACAAGAAAATCCTAACGAGAATAATTTTGATCACATTCCTTTGAATTTATCAACCCCATCACAAATACCATACGAGGACCCCGGAGCACCTTCAACTTCATTTCAAGATATCTCTCCACTTCCATTACCCTCTACGTCCAGAAAATCTTCAAAAATTCTTTCCCGAAAACAGCATTCTGAAATTCTAACTGCAACTCCTGTGAAACAAGTATTATTTGACAAAGAAGAAAGAAGGGCAAAAAAACAATCCAAAACCACTTCAAAAGAAGCTAAAACGAAGGCGTACGCCAAACGCAAGAAAGTAGAACTGAGTTCATCCGAATCTGAGGATTATGAGGAAAGCGAACTTGTGGATAATGACAGCCTCGATGACATGGAAGATAATAGTGATTCGATAAAATGCTTAGTATGTGAGGAATATGGGAAAACGGAAACGTGGTATCGGTGCAGAAGCTGTGGTCGTTGGGCTCATCGCGAGTGCAGTGGCGCTGATACACCAAAGGACTACGTCTGCGACTTTTGTCCAAGAGCGAGTGTTCGACATTTAAAGTTTTAGGTTTTAGTTTTTGATCATTATGTTTATTTTGACTTCATACGGTAATTAAAAACGTTCCCTAAGTAAATTTTTCTTATGCTTGTAATTACCCACACCATGGTTGTAAATACCCACATATGCGGATAATCACAACCACAGTCACATACAAGGTTTAACATTTTTTAAAGAAATTAAATCTTTCTGCAGAATGTATAGTCTAATATGGAAAGAAAACAGTACAACTATTTAAATGCATATCATGCAAACTGAAACGTGTGGAATATTTGAAAATTACAGACAATTGTGCTTAGGTGGTCGCCATTCCCCTCCTCTACCCTACATAGAATAGCCAAAAATTATACAGGTATTCTATGGGGACTTTTTCTGCAAAAAGTAGTGCCATCCGGTATTGAATAAGTCAGTACACAACCAGACCCAAAATAAAGCAACATAATTTTTTTCAAATGAAAACGCTTATCCTATTCTTGAAAAAACAAAAAAAAACCTCTCCTGTAAAATTTGCTTTTTGTGACTTAGGATAGTTCTGCTCTCGACGAATTATGCATCTCCTTTTGTATTACGTTTATACCGAAAACAGGCAACATTGTAAAAACGAAAACAATAATCTATATCAGATGGACTTTTAAAACTTCTTCAGATAGATCTTAATAGACATATAGATCCTAAGGTCTACCGCTTCTATAAAAATATCAATAATACAATTTAAGCATTTTCAATCTTATTGAATTAATTTTTACATTTAGTTTGCTGTATTTTAAGAAACGTTATAAAGTTATACATAGGTGTAGTGGTCGTCAAAGCGATAGGACGTGTTTGTGATGGCTCCAGCTTCTAGCTTGGATTAGTGTAGCAAGTCCGGATTAAAATGATAATCTCTAATTCAATAGAGTGACGGTACGGTACGGGTGAGTTTTTGAACATATTTTAGTCTCAGCGGTTTTAATTAATAATGGACAAAGACAAGAATCTAACCAGTAAATTTTGTAACGTGTACAACAAAAAGGCGCATAAATAACATTTGGGTTTGCTGTAGGGTTGAATTTCTACGAAAAAGTTACGGCTCTTTAAACACATACCAGATGTGATTGTTAAAACTCGTAGAATTGTAGAGTGAGCTTAAAGCGCAAATACCGCCCCTTTGTCTTGAACTCAAACAGGTAAACATTTTTGCAATGACAATCAATTATAGAAAACTAATAAAATAACAATTTTAACTGGATCGAATCAGCATTCCAAAGCAAATAAATAAACAAATAAACAATAACTATCTATAATTTGTAATCGAAATTCTGAATGAAATACAGTTTGTTTTCTCAAATAAATAAAAAGCAGTTTAGTAGTTAAATGAGAGAAAGGTCCATGTTGTTAGGAAAAACCTGGGCGTTTCTGTAAAATTTTAAATCCGACAGTAAATGAATTAAGTCAATAAATAAAGCAAATTCAGTTTTTAATAGGAAATTAAACATACTAAATTGAATAGATCCTCACAGTTTTAATTTAAATAATTAGTATACCTCACTTATTTACAATATTCATTTTATAAATAAGAAATGTAGGTATTTAAGGAAAATTTAGTTTTACTAAAAGTCCACATTATCGATTGAAGTACAATACCGTCTTTATTCTCAAATAATAAAACAAGAAACCAGATAAAGGCAAAGGGAAAGCAGGTAGGCGCGTCACCAGCAATTGTAAATTGAAAATTTTAATAATAAAATTTAAAATAGTAAATAGCATATTATATGAATCGGGTAAATGAAATAGAGTTGCATAGTTTCAAGTTAAATAATTAACATACTTCACTTTCTTTGCAATATTCGTTTAATAAATAAGAAATTTAAAGAAGTTTTACTCTAAAAGTTTACTTTTTTTCGATTGAATTCAAATACCTTCTTTTACTTGCGAAACAATAAAACAAGAAAGCGGGTAAATTGTAAATTTTTTTTGTAATAAAAATTTAAACATAAAAGATTATCGTACTTTTAAGTTAAATAAGTAGCTTTATGTCGGCGCTTTCAGTTAAATACATGTTAATAAATGTTAAATGACAACTTCTAAATCAAATAAGGGTAAGAGTTTGAACAGGTTTTTATACCCAGCGGTTTGGATATTAATAATAAACAAAAATAATGATAATCTAACCAGTAAAAGGCTCTTTAGTTGAAATAGGCGCGAAATAACATTTAGGATTGCTACAGTATTTATGAAAAATACGACTCTATTAAACCCATGTGATTGTTAAAACTTTAACTTTAAAAAATTACAAATCAAACGTAAACCTTTTGTCTAAGGAATGGACCCGAACAGGTATACATTGTTGCAATAACGATGAATTCATAGAGAACTAATAAAATATTTATTTAAGTATCACGGCTCGCGACAATAACAAAAATTGATGTGATAAATAAATTAAATGACATTGAAATAACTATAACTCGAAAAGCTAAAAAAAAAAAAAAACAAAAAATAAATAAAAAATAATAATAATTGAATCATTTGGTCGCTAATAAACACCAACAAGTCCGGTGAGGGGTGCGGAACCAGAAATCGCGTATAGAGCAGTATGGTTGAAACGCGTGGTGTGATTGAAGGGTAGGTAAGAAAGGAAAAAATGTACATGTATATGTACTTTTTGAGTTTCATACAGTAAGTATTCTTCTTCTTCTTCTTCTTCTTCTTCTTTTTAGCCCTTAAGTAATCCAATCTTGGACATAGGCCTCCTTCAAACTTCTCCACTTGTCCCTATCTTGTGCTTGCCTTCTCCAATGCAAACCTCCCACTCTCTTTAAGTCATCAGCCCATCTCATCTGTGGGCGCCCTCTTGATCTCGCTCCTGTCCATGGCCTC
>JARFJB010001785.1:5000-10000 GCA_036346205.1 Vesta saturnalis
TGGTTTAATTTCAAGGTAACTAAGAAAACCAATGGCGTTATTAGTTCTATTTTTTTTAGTTTAACTGAACCATAAAATCCGGTAATATATTTATACAGTAATTAATTTTTTATAGGATTTTTCATTAAAAAATTATATAGGTGAATAAGACGTCCAAAGGTAATAAAAAAACCTATTAAGTGATACTCCCGTATTAGTCATTGTTGGTCGCTCCTCTGTTTCTCTATAGGAATAAAAAAGCAAAGTCACAACCCGCATGGTAATGTTAATTACGCACTCGTTTGTATTATAGGCTACTTTGCGCCATATTATCGATATTTTATAGAAGCGGGCGACTATGGAATTTTTTTAATGTAGCTACTGTATGTCTATTAACCATTACATCTGACATAAGCTTTAAACGTCCATCTAACAGAGATTATTTTTGTTGTTCTTTTATTATGTTGACAATTATCGTTATGAAAGTATTCAAAAGAGGTTGCATACTTATCTTAAATAATGATCATAGTCAAAATTATTTCATATCTTTTAATTTTCACTTTGTATTTGTTTCTTGCGATACCTCTTTATATGCCATTTAAATTGACTATCCGCAAGCACGAAATTGTCTAAATCCTTTGAGCCTTGATTGCAAAGCAAGAATAACTACTTGATTTATGACCGGGGTTCGTTGCTGCCTAGCTCTTAACATACAAACGCCCAATTTAAAAATATTATCCATGTTTGCGTGCCCATCGTTTCTAGTATTTTACAAACAGTATGCTTCTATTATGTAAATCGATATAAACCCCGTAAATTTTCAAGTCTGGATATTGCGCACACGTCTACACACACGAACGCTGGCACGCACACACGCGCGCGCGCACGCACGCACGCAAGCACCCAAGGACACGCGCACCCACACGCGCACACACGGACACACAGACATACGGAGATACGGACACACGGACACACGGACACGCGGACACACGGACACACGGACACACGGACACAGACACACGGACACATGGACAGACGGACACACGGACACACGAACACACAGACATACAGACACACACACAGACTCACAGACCCACAGACACACAGGCGCACAGGCGCACAGGCGCACAGACGCACACACGCACAGACGCAGACACGCACACACGCACACACGCACACACACGCACACACGCACACACGCACACACGAACACACCCACACACGCGCACACCCTCACACCCACACACCCACACTCCCACACAACCCCATGCACAAGCACATGCACACGCACGTACGCACGCCCGCAACCCCTCCCCCCGCCGCGGATGGGGACGCATACGCAGAGACGGGTATGGGCGCGGACACGGGCACGAACAGGGACACGGACGCGGACCCAGACATGGACACGGATACGGGCACGGACACGGACACGGACACAGACACGGACACGGACACGGACACGGACACGGACACGGTCACGGACACGGACACGGACACGGACACGGACACGGACACGGACACGGACACTGACACGGACACGGACACGGATACGGACAAGGACACGGACACGACCACTCACACGGACATGGATACGGACACATACACGGACACGGACACAATCACTTACACGGACACGGACACGGACACTGACATGGACAGGGACACGGACATGGACATGGGCAGGGACACGTACACGGACACGGACACGAATACGGATACGGACACGGACACGGACCACGACACAAACACGGACACCGACATCGATACCTACACCGACAAGGACACCGACACCGACACCGACACCTGTAGCAACCCATTTTGAGTTGTATTAAAATATACCGTAATTTATGTCTTCGTTCGTTTAGTTGTAAGTATAAGAAAAATTTTATTTATTAATGATTTGCAAGTATGACGTAACATAATTTGCATTCTGGTGTAACTTAAGTGTATATACTTCTTAATGGTTTATGCTACCACTTTAAATTATTTTTTCTGCTCAATATCTTCACGCATTGCGTCATCGTTGGCTTAACTCTTGGAGCAAATTTTTGCGCACGGCTATATCATCCAACTTCCAAAGCGTCCATTTTTTCACTTCCTGGTGAATGATGTGTTGTTTAGGAAGCATTTCTTTGGGCTTCCACCTAAATTTTGTGAAAGTGCCATTGATTTAATGGCAAGATATATTTTAACGCATTACACTAAAAATTTAAACATTTGCTCTTTTCAGGCACTTTTTTTTTTACTTTAAGTTACACCTTTATTACTTTTACTTTTCTACTTTAATTACATTTTAAGTTTAATTATATTTTTACATACGCTTTCATTTTCTGATTGCAATTTTTTATTTGAAAATTTCAAGAGAATGCAATAAACGGATTATTCAATTTCAAGAAGACAAATTTATAAGAAATAAATTTCCATTTTTGGGTGTGGCTTACAACGTAAAGTATTATTTCGAGATATTGCGCAATATTGGTGCAAAGATGACATCACCTTGGTTAATACCAGAGGTTATTAAAAAGTTTGTGTACAAAAATTTTACGAACAGGTATTTATGTTTTAAGATATATTTAATTTAACCCTATCATTTTAGCTGTCAATAAACATAGTTTGTATATTTTTATTTTTTTACATTTTGGTAGAATTTTTATTGTAAATCTCGGTTTAGTTATTCCGAGCATAATTAAAAAAATAACTTGTCGCCCGAGATCACTTTTATTAGTGTTACATTGCATTTTTATTATTTACGTTAAGCGAAAATTACAGCATAAATTTGTGGTAATTAAGCAAACCAAAAGATTGAAACCACCCTACGTTAATCAACCGAGTGAATCAAAGGCATTATTTTTGGTGAATGGTTTGTATCTCCAGATAGTTTAACGATTTGTTTTGGAGAACACTTTTACACTTATTTCTTTATTATATTATTTAAAACACTTTTTATACCTTACACCATAACCACATAATTTTACACACCGACACCGACAACCGAAACCGAAACCGACAACGACACCGACTAGGACACAGACACAGACACAGACACAGACACAGACACAGACACAGACACAGACACAGACACAGACACAGACACAGACACAGACACAGACACAGACACAGACACAGATACAGACACAGACACAGTCACAAACACAGACACAGACACAGACACAGACACAGACACAGACACAGACACAGACACAGACACAGACACAGACACAGTCACAGTCACAGACACAGACACAGACACAGACACAGACACAGACACAGACACAAACACAGACACAGACACAGACACAGACACAGACACAGACACAGACACAGACACAGACACAGACACAGACACAGACACAGACACAGACACAGACACAGACACAGACACAGACACAGACACAGACACAGACACAGACGCAGACACAGACATAGACATAGACACAGACATAGACACAGACACAGACACAGACACATACACAGGCACAGACACAGACACAGGCACAGGCACAGATACAGGCAAGGATACAGACACAGACACAGACCGCCACAGACACAGACACAGACACAGACACGGACACAGACACAGACACAGACACAGACACAGACACAGACACAGACACAGACACAGACACAGACACAGACACAGACACAGACACAGACACAGACACAGACACAGACCCAGACACAAACACAGACACAGACACAGACACAGACACAGACACAGACACAGACACAGACACAGACACAGACACAGACACAAACACAGACACCGACACAGACACAGACACAGACACAGACACAGACACAGACACAGACACAGACACAGACAGCCACACACAGACGCAGACACAGACACAGACATAGACACAGACACAGACACAGACACAGACACAGACACAGACAGACACAGACACCGACACAGACACAGACAGAGACACAGACACAGACACAGACACAGACACAGACACAGACACAGACACAGACACAGACACAGACACAGACACAGACACAGACACAGACACAGACACAGACACAGACACAGACACAGACACAGACACAGACACAGACAGCACACACACAGACACAGACACAGACACAGACACAGACACAGACACAGACACAGACACAGACACAGACACAGACACAGACACAGACACAGACACAAACACAGACACAGACACAGACACAGACACAGACACAGACACAGACACAGACACAGACACAGACACACAGACACAGACACAGACACAGACACAGACACAGACACAGCACAGACACAGACACAGACACAGACACAACACAGACACAGACACAGACACAGACACACACACAGACACAGACAGACAGACACAGACACAGACACAGACACAGACACAGACACAGACACAGACACAGACACAGACACAGACACAGACACAGACAGACACCGCACACACGCACAGACACAGACACAGACACAGACACAGACACAGACACAGACACAGACACAGACACGACACAGACACAGACACAGTCAAAGACACAGACACAGACACAGACACAGACACAGACACAGACACAGACACAGACACAGACACAGACACAGACACAGACACAGACACAGACACAGACACAGACACAGACACAGACACAGACACAGACACAGACACAGACACAGACACAGACACAGACACAGACACAGACACAGACACAGACAGAGACACAGACACAGACACAGACACAGACACAGACACAGACACAGACACAGACAGAGGCACAAGTACATACACAGACTCAGACACAGACACAGGCACAGACTCAGATACAAGCACAGGCAGAGACACAGACACAGACACAGACGCAGAGGCAGACATAGACGCAGACACAGACACAGACACAGACACAGACACAGACAACAGACACAGACACAGACACAGACACAGACAAGACACAGACACAGACACAGAGACAGATACAGAGACAGAGACATAGACACAGACAGACACAGACACAGACAGACACGACACACACACAGACACAGACACAGA
>JARFJB010001785.1:15000-20000 GCA_036346205.1 Vesta saturnalis
GACACAGACACAGACACAGACACAGACACAGACACAGACACAGACACAGACACAGACACAGACACAGACACAAACACAGACACAGCACAGACACAGACACAGACACACAGACACAGACACAGACACAGACACAGACACAGACACAGACACAGACACAGACACAGACACAGACACAGACACAGACACAGACACTGACACAAACACAGACACAGACACAGACACAGACACAGACACAGACACAGACACAGACACAGACACAGACACAGACAGACGCAGACACAGACATAGACATAGACACAGACATAGACATAGACACAGACACAGACACATACACAGGCACAGACACAGACAGGCACAGCACAGATACAGGCAATAGGCAGACAGACACAGACACAGCACAGACACACACACAGACACAGACACAGACACAGACACAGACACAGACACAGACACAGACACAGACACAGACACAGACACAGACACAGACACAGACACAGACACAGACACAGACACAGACACAGACACAGACACAGACAGACACAGACACAGACACAGACACAGACACAGACACAGACACAGACACAGACAGACACAGACACAGACACAGACACAGACAGAGACACATACACAGACACAGACACAGACACAGACACAGACACAGACACATCCACACAGACACAGACACAGACACAGACACAGACACAGACACAGACACAGACACAGACACAGACACAGACACAGACACAGACACAGACACAGACACAGACACAGACACAGACACAGACACAGACACAGACACAGACACAGACACAGACACAGACACAGACACAGACACAGACACAGACACAGACACAGACACAGACACAGACACAGACACAGACACAGACACAGACACAGACACAGACCCAGACCCAGACACAGACACAGACACAGACACAGACACAGAAAGACACAGACACAGACACAGACACAGACACAGACACAGACACAGACACAGACACAGACACAGACACAGACACAGACACAGACACAGACACAGACACAGACACAGACACAGACACAGACACAGACACAGACACAGACACAGACACAGACACAGACAACAGACACAGACACAGACACAGACACAGACACGACACAGACACAGACACAGACACAGACACAGACACAGACACAGACACAGACAGACACAGACACAGACACAGACAGCACAGACACAGACACAGACACAGACACAGACACAGACACAGACACAGACACAGACACAGCACAGACACAGACACAGACACAGACACAGACACAGACACAGACACAGACACAGACACAGACACAGACACAGACACAGACACAGACACAGACACAGACACAGACACAGACACAGACACAACACAGACACAGACACAGACACAGACACAGACACAGACACAGCACAGACACAGACACAGACACAGACACAGACACAGACACAGACACCGACACAGACACAACAGACACAGAAACAGACACAGACACAGACACAGACACAGACACAATTAGGGACACAGACACAGACACAGACAGACACAGACACAGACACAGACACAGACACAGACACAGACACAGACACAGACACAGACACAGACAGCCACACACACAGACGCAGACACAGAGACAGACACAGTCACAGACACAGACACAGACACAGACACAGTCACAGACACAGACAGACACAGACACAGACACAGACACAGACACAGACACAGACACAAACACAGACACAGTCACAGACACAGACACAGACACAGACACAGACACAGACACTGACACAGACACAGACACAGACACAGACACAGACACAGACACAGACACAGACACAGACACAGACACAGACACAGACAAAGACACAGACACAGACACAGACAGACACAGACACAGACATAGACACAGACAGACACAGACACAGACACAGACAGACACAGACACAGACACAGACACAGACACAGACACAGACACAGACAAGACAGACACAGACACACAACACAGCACAGACACAGACACAGGCACAGACAGCAAGACAGACAGAGCACAGAACAGCAAGACACAGACACAGACACAGACACACAGGACACACACAGACACAGACACAGACACAGACACAACACAGCACAGACACAGACACAGACAGCACAGAACAGCAAGACACAGACACAGACACAGACACAGACACAGACACAGACACAGACAGACACAGACACAGACACAGACACAGACACAGACACAGACGCAGACGCAGACACAGACACAGACACAGACACAGACAGACCAGACACAGACACAGACACAGACACAGACACAGACACAGACACAGACACAGACACAGACACAGACACAGACACAGACACAGACACAGCACAGACACAGACACAGACACAGACACAGACACGACACAGACACAGACACAGACACAGACACAGACACAGACACAGACACAGACACAGACACAGACACAGACACAGACACAGACACAGACACAGACAGACACAACACAGACCAGACCAGAACAGACACAGACAGACAAGACACAGACACAGACACAGCACAGACACAGACAGACACAGACACAACAGACAACACAGACAGACACAGACACAGACACAGCACAGACCAGAACAGACACAGACACAGACACGACACAACAAGAGACACAGACACAGACACAGACACAGACACAGACACAGACACAGACAGACACAGACACAGACACAGACACAGACACAGAACAGACAGACACAGACAACAGACAAGACACAGACACAGACACAGACACAGACACAACAGACACAGACACAGACACAGAAGCAGACACAGACAAGACACACACAGACAGACACAGACACAGACACAACACAGCACAGACAACAGACAACACAGACAAGCAAGAAACAGACACAGCACAGACACAGACACAGACACAGACACAGACACAGACACAGACACAGCACAGACACAGACACAGCACAGCACAGACACAGAACAGACACAGACACAGACACAGACAGACACAAACAGACACAGACACAGACACAGACACAGACACAGACACAGACACAGACACAGACACAGACACGACACAACACAGACACAGACACAGACAGACAGACACAGACAGACCAGACACAGACACAGACACAGACACAGACACAGACACAGACAGACACAGACACAGACACAGACAGCCAGACACAAACACAGACACACACAGACACAGACACAGACACAGACACAGACACGACACAGACACAGACACAGACACAGACACAGACACAGACACAGACACAGACACAGACACAGACACAGACACAGACACAGACACAGACAGACACAGACACAGACACAGACACAGACACAGACACAGACACAGACACAGACACAACACAGACACGACACAGACACAGACACAGACACAGACACAGACACAGACACAGACACAGAACAGACACAGACACAGACACAGACACACGCAGACACAGACACAGACACAGACACAGACACAGACACAGACACAGACACAGACACAGACACAGACACAGACACAGACACAGAACAGACACAGACACAGACACAACAAGACACAGACACAGACACAGACACAGACACAGACACACAGACACAGACACAGACACAGACACAGACACAGACACAGACACAGACACAGACACAGACACAGACACAGACACAGACACAGACACAGACACAGACAGCAAGACACAGACACGACACAGACACAGACACAGAAACAGACACAGACACAGACACAGACACAGACACAGACACAGACACAGACACAGACACAGACACATCACAGACACAGACACAGACACAGAACAGACACAGACACAGACACAGACACAGACACAGACACAGACACAGACACAGACACAGACACAGACACAGACAAGACACAACAGAACCACAGACACACAGACACAGACACAGACACAGACACAGGCACAGACACAGACACAGACACAGACGACAAGCACAGACACAGACACAACACAGGCACAGACACAACAGGACAACAGAACACAAGAACAGACACAGACACAGACACAGACACAACACAGACACAGACACAGACACAGACACAGACACAGACACAGACACAGACACAGACACAGACACAGACACAGACACAGAACAGACACAGACACAGACACAGACACAGACAAGACACAGACACAGACAGACACAGACACAGACACAAACACAGACACAGACACAGACACAGACACAGCACAGACACAGACAGACACAGACAGACACAGACACAGACACAGACAGACACAGACACAGACACAGACACAGACACAGACACAGACACAACACAGACACAGAACACAACACAGACACAGACACCACAGACACAGAACAGACACAGACACAGACAGACACAGAACACAGACACAGACACAGACACAGACACCAACACAGACCAGACACAGACACAGACAAGACACAGACACAGACAAGACACAGACACAGACACAGACACAGAAACAGACACAGACACAGACACAAACACAGACACAGACACAGACACAGACACAGACAACAAGACACAGACAGACACAGACACAGACAACAACAGACACAGACACAGAACAGACACAGAACAGACACAGACACAGACACCACAACACAGCCAGAACAGACACAGACAGACACAGACACAGACACAGACACAGACACAGACACAGAACAGACACAGACAACACAGACAAGACACAGACCAAACAAACAAAACCAGAACAGCACAGACAGAAAACAGAACAGACACAGAAACAGAACAGCACAACCCCCCCCCCCCCCCCCCCCCCCCCCCCCCCCCCCCCCCCCCCCCCCCCCCCCCCCCCCCCCCCCCCCCCCCCCCCCCCCCCCCCCCCCCCCCCCCCCCCCCCCCCCCCCCCCCCCCCCCCCCCCCCCCCCCCCCCCCCCCCCCCCCCCCCCCCCCCCCCCCC
>JARFJB010001785.1:22500-52500 GCA_036346205.1 Vesta saturnalis
ACAGACACAGACACAGACACAGGCACAGACACAGACACAGACACAGACACAACAAAAGACAACACAACAGACAGACACAGACAACTCACATACAGAGACAGACACAAACACAGACACAGAAACAGACACAGACACAGACACAGACACAGACACAGACACAGACACAGACACAGACACAGACACAGACACAGACACAGACACAGACACAGACGCAGACACAGACACAGACACAGACAGCAGACACAGACACAGACACAGACACAGACACAGACACAGACACAGAACAGACACAGACACAGACACAGACACAGACACAGACACAGAACAGACACAGACAGACACAGACACAGACACAGACACAGACACAGAAACAGACCAGACAGACACAGACACAGACACAGACACAGACACAGACACAACACAGACAACAGACACAGACAAGAACAGACACAGACACAGACACAGACACAGACAGACACAGAAACAGACAGACACAGACACAACAGAACAGACACAGACACAGACAGAACAGACACAACAAGACACAGACACAGACACAGAACAGACAGACACAGCACAGACACAGAACAGACAGACACAACAGAACAGACAGCACAACACAGACCAGACACAGACACAGACACAGACACAGACACAGACACAGAACAGACACAGACAGACACAGACACAGACACAGACACAGACACAGACACAGACACAGACACAGACACAGACACAGAACAGACACAGACACAGACACAGACACAGACACAGACACAGACACAGACACAGACAGACACAGACACAGACACAGACACAGACACAGACACAGACACAGACCAAACAAACACAGACACAGAACAGACACAGACACAGACACAGACACAGACACAGACACAGACACAGACACAGACACAGACACAGACACAGACACAACAGACACAGAAAGACACAGACACAGGACAGACACAGACACAGCCACAACAGCAAGACACAGACACAGACACAGACACAGACACAGACACAGACACAGACACAGACACAGACACAGACACAGACAGACAGACAGACACAGACACAGACACAGACACAGACAGACAGACACAGACAGACACAGACACAGACACAGACACAACGCAGACACAGACCAGACACAGACACAGACAGACACAGACAAGACACAGACACGACACAGACACAGAAGACACACAACACAGACACAGACACAGACACAGACACAGACAGACACAACAGAACAAAGACACAGACACGACAAGACACAGACACAGACAGACACAGACAGACACAGACACAGACAGACACACACAGACACACACACAGACACAGACAGACAGCAAACACAGACACAGACACAGACACAGACACAGACAGACACAGACAAACAGACCAGACACAGACAGACAAGACACAGACAAGACAAACACAGACACAACACAACACAGCACAGACACAGACACAGAACAGCAAGAACAGACACAGACACAGACCAGACAAACAACAAGACACAGACACAGACACAGACACAGACACAGACAGACACAGACACAGACACAGACCAGACACAGACAAGACAAGACAAGACACAGACACAACAGACACAACACAACACAGCACAGACAGACACAGACAGACAGAACAGAAGAACAGACACAGACCAGACACAGACACCACACACAGACAAGACAGACACAGACAACACAGCACAGACACAGACACAGCGCAGACAGAACAGCAAGAACAGACACAGACAGACACAGACACAGACACAGACACAGACAGACACACACAGACACAGACACAGAACAGCAAGACACAGACACAGACACAGACACAGACACAGACAGCACACAGACACAGACACAGACACAGACACAGACACAGACACAGACAACAGACACAGACACAGACACAGACACAGACACAGACACAGACACAGACACAGACACAGACACAGACACAGACACAGACACAGACACAGACACAGACACAGACACAGACACAGACACAGACACAGACACAGACACAGACACAGACACAGACACAGACACAGACACAGACACAGACACAGACACAGACACAGACACAGACACAGACACAGACACAGACACAGACACAGACACAGACACAGACACAGACACAGACACAGACACACAGACACAGACACAGACACAGACACAGACACAGACACAGACACAGACACAGACACAGACACAGACACAGACACAGACACGACACAGACACAGACACAGACACAGACACAGACACAGACACAGACACAGACACAGACACAGACACAGACACAGACACAGACACAGACACAACACAGACACAGACAAGACAGACAAACAGACACAGAACAGACACAGACACAGACAAGACACAGACACAGGCACAGACACAGACACAGACACAGACAACACAGACACAGAACAGACACAGACACAGACAAAGACACAGACACAGACACAGACACAGACACAGACAGACACAGACACAGACACAGCACAGACACAGACACAGAGCAAACAGACACAGACACAGACACAGACACAGACACAGACAAGACACAGCACAGACAAAGACACAGACACAGACACAGACAAGACACAGACACAGACACAGACACAGACACAGACAAGACACAGACACAGACAAGACACAGACACAGACACAGACACAGACACGAACAGACACAGCACAGCACAGACACAGACAACAGACACAGACACAGACACAACAACCAACACAGACACAGACAACACAGCACAGACACAGACACAGACACAGACACAGACACAGACACAGACACAGACACAGACACAGACACAGAACAGACACAGACAAGACAAGAACAGACAAGACACAGACACAGACACAACACAGCACAGACACAGACACAGCCAGCACAGAACAGCAAGAACAGACAACACAGACGCCAGAACAGACACAACACAGACACAGACACAGACACAGAACAGAACAGACAGACACAGACACAGAACAGACACAGACACAGACAGACACAGACACAGACACAGACACAGACAAGACACAGAACAGACACAACACAGACACAGACACAGACACAGACACAGCCAGACACAGACACAGACACAGACACAGACCAAACAGAACAGACACAGAACAACCACACAGACACAGACAAGACACAGACACAGAACAGAACAACCAGACACAGACACAGACACAGACACAACACAGACACAGACAGACACAGACACAGACAAAACAGACACAACACAGACACAGACACAGACACAGACACAACACAGACACAGAACAGACACAGACACAGAAACAGACACAGACACAGACACAGAACAGACACGACACAGACACAGACAGACACAGACACAGACACAGACCAGAACAGACAAGACAAACACAGACAAGAACAGACACAGACCAACAAACAAACAGCACAGACAAGACACAGCCAGCAACAGGCACAGACACAGACACAGACACAGACACAGACAGACACAGACACAGACACAGACACAGACACAGACACAGACACAACAGCACAGACACAGACAGACACAGCACAGACACAGACACAGACACAGACACAGACACAGACAGACAAGACAGACACAGCACAGACACAGACACAGACACAGACACAGACACAGACACAGACACAGACACAGACACAGAACAGACACAGACACAGACACAGACACGGACACAGATACAGACACAGACACAGACACAGACACAGACACAGACACAGACACAGACACAGACACAGACACAGACACAGACACAGACACAGACACAGACACAGACAGACACAGACACAGACACAGACACAGACACAGACACAGACACAGACACAGACACAGACACAGACACAGACACAGGCACAGACACAGACACAGACACAGACACAGACACAGACACAGACACAGACACAGACACAGACACAGACACAGTCACAGACACAGACACAGCCACAGACACAGACACAGACACAGACACAGACACAGACACAGACACAGACACAGACACAGACACAGAAACAGTCACAGACACAGACACAGACGCAGACACAGACATAGACATACACACAGACACAGACACAGACACAGACACAGACACATACACAGGCACAGACACAGACACAGGCACAGCACAGATACAGGCAATGAGACAGACACAGACACAGACACAGACACAGACACAGACACAGACAGACACAGACACAGACACAGACACAGACACAGACACAGACACAGTCACAGACACAGACACAGACACAGACACAGACACAGACACAGACACAGACACAGACACAGACAGACAGACACAGACACAGACACAGACACAGACACAGACACAGACACAGACACAACACAGGCACAGACACAGACACAGGCACAGGCACAGCACAGATACAGACAATGAGACAGACACAGACACAGACAGACACACACACAGACCAGACACAGACACAGACACAGACACAGACACAGACACAGACACAGACACAGACACAGACACAGACACAGACACAGACACAGACACAGACACAGACACAGACACAGACACGACCACAGACACAGACACAGACACAGACACAGACACATACACAGGCACAGACACAGACACAGGCACAGGCACAGATACAGGCAATGAGACAGACACAGACACAGACACAGACACAGACACAGACACAGACACAGACACAGACAGACACAGACACAGACACAGACACAGACACAGACACAGACACAGTCACAGACACAGACACAGACACAGGCACAGACACAGACACAGACACAGACACAGACACAGACACAGACACAGACACAGACACAGACACAGACACAGACACAGACACAGACACATACACAGGCACAGACACAGACACAGGCACAGGCACAGATACAGGCAATGAGACAGACACAGACACAGACAGCCACACACACAGACAGACACAGACACAGACACAGACACAGACACAGACACAGACACAGACACAGACACAGACACAGACACAGACACAGACACAGACACAGACACAGACACAGACACAGACACAGACACAGACACAGACACAGACACAGACACAGACACAGACACAGATCACAGACACAGACACAGACACAGACACAGACACAGACACAGACACAGACACAGACACAGACACAGACACAGACACCAGACACAGATACAGCAAGACACAGACACAGACACAGACACAGCCACACAGACACAGACACAGACACAGACACAGACACAGACACAGACACAGACACAGACACAGACACAGACACAGACACGACAGACACAGACACAGACACACACAGACACAGACACAGACACAGACACAGACACAGACACAGACACAGACACAGACACAGACACAGACACAGATAGAGACACAGACACAGACACAGACACAGACACAGACACAGCACAGACACAGACACAGACACAGACACAGACACAGACACAGACACAGAAACAGCACAGACACAGACACAGACCAGACACAGACAAGACAACACACACACGACACAGACACAGACACAGACACAACACAGACACAGACACAGACACAGACACAGCACAGAACAGCAAGAACAGACACAGACACAGACACAGACACAGACACAGACACAGACACAGACACAGACACAGACACAGACACAGACACAGACACAGACACAGACACAGACACAGACACAGACACAGACACAGACACAGACACAGACACAGACACAGACACAGACACAGACACAGACACAGACACAGACACAGACACAGACACAGACACAGACACAGACACAGACACAGACACAGACACAGACACAGACACAGAGCACAGACAGACACAGACATAGACAAGACACATGACACAGACAGACACAGACACAGACACAGACACACAGGCATGACACGGACACAGGCACAGACACAGATACAGGCAATGACACAGACACAGACACAGACACAGACACAGACACAGACACAGACAGACAGACACAGACACACAGACACAGACACAGACACAGACACAGACACAGACACAGACACAGACACAGACACAGACACAGACACAGACACAGACACAGACACAGACACAGACACAGACACAGACACAGACACAGACACAGACACAGACACAGACACAGACACAGACACAGACACAGACACAGACACAGACACAGACACAGACACAGACACATGACACAGACACAGACACAGATACAGGCACAGGCACAGGCACAGAGGCACAGATACAGGCAATGAACAGACACAGACACAGACAGCTACACACAGACACAGACACAGACACAGACTCAGACACAGACACAGACACAGACACAGAACAGACACAGACACAGACACAGACACAGACACAGACACAGACACAGACACAGACACAGACACAGACACAGACACAGATACAGACACAGACACAGACACAGACACAGACACAGACACAGTCACAGACACAGACACAGACACAGACACAGACACAGACACAGACACAGACACAGACACAGACACAGACACAGACACAGACACAGACACAGACACAGTACACAGACACAGACACAGACACAGACACAGACACAGACACAGACACAGACACAGACACAGACACAGACACAGACACAGACCCAGGCACAGACTCAGACACAGACACAGACACAGACACCGATCACAGACACACGACACAGACACAGCACACACGGACAGACGCACAGGCAGCACACACGACACAGCACACAGCACACGCACACACGACACACACAGCACACAGCACACAGCACACACGCACAACAGCACACACACCCCACCCACACACACACCACCAGCTCTCCACCAGACACAGACACAGACACGGACAGACACACATGCAGACCACACACGACACAGACACAGACACAGCACACACACACAACACACACACACACACAGACATACGACATACACCACACGACATAGACACAAGCACATACACACACACAGCACACAGACACACGACACACACAGGCACAGCACACGGACACAGCACAGGCACAGCATACAGGCACATGCACACACGCACACACGCACACACGCACACACAGCACACAGACACAACACAGACACCACCACAGCACCACACGACACACGACACCCACCCCATTCCCACCAGACACACGACACAGACACACAGACCCCACACCACACACGACACAGACACAGCACACATGTATACATCGACGCACACAGCACACACTCACAACACCAGACACAACACAGCCACACAGACGAAATATCATAGATACTTTTCTAAATGCAGACACATGGTAAATCCGTTGAAAACTTCACATCGATTTTTGCGAAAGACACAGACTTTACTTATTGACTTAGTGGACACAGACAAAGACACAGATCACAGTACATTTTGCATGTAATACAAGTCTTGTACTACAGGCAAAGATATGAACGTAATAAAGAACAAAGCGCACTAAATTACAGGCATTTATGAGACAGACACAGACACAGACAGCTAACACACAGTCGCAGACAAGACAAGACAACAGAACACAGACACAGACCAGACACAGACCAGACACAGACACAGACACAGACACAGACACAGACAGACACAGACACAGACACAGACACAGACACAGACACAACACAGACACAGACACAGACACAGACACAGACACAGACACAGACACAGACACAGAACAGACACAGACACAGACACAGAACAGACACAGAACAGACACAGACACAGACACAGACACAGACACAGACACAGACACAGAACAGACAGACACAGACACAGACACAGACACAGACACAGACACAGACACAGACACAGACACAGACACAGACACAGGCACAGACACAGACTCAGACACAGACACCGACACCGACACCGATACCGACACACACGCACACGCGCGCACACACGGACAGACGCACAGGCGCACACACGCACACACGCACACTCGCGCACACGCACACACGCACACACGCACACTCGCACACACGCACACACGCACACACGCACATACGCACACACACACCCTCACCCACACTCACACCCACACCCTTACCCCTAGCTCCTCTCCCTCCGCCACCAGAACGCACGCACGTGCGCACGCACGCACACATGCAACCACCCACACACACGCACGCGCACGCGCGCCTACACCCACACCCACACCCACCCACACACACACACACACACACACATACACACGCACGTACACACGCACACGCATAACGCACATGCACATACGCACACACGCACACACGCACACGCCACACGCACACACGCACATACGCACACCACACGCACACACGCCACACCACACACGCCACACGCACACCCACACACGCACACACGCACACACGCACACAAACATACATACACCCTCACCCACACCCGCACCTACACCCACACCCACGCCCGCACCCCCACCCCACCCCATTCCCACCAGCACGGACGCACCGCACCCACACCCACACCCACACCCACCCTAACCCACCCACACACACACACACCCACATGTATACACGCACTCGCACACGCACACACTCACACACGCACATACGCACACGCGCACACACGCACACACGCGCCCACGCACACACGAAATATCATAGATACTTTTCTAAATGCTGAAAATGGTAAATCCGTTGAAAACTTCACATCGATTTTTGCGCGAAAGCAATACTTTACTTATTGCTTAGTGGATAAGAAGGAAAATACGATCATAGTAGATTTTGCATGTAATACAAGTTCTACTTGTACTACATCAAAGATATGAAAACGTAATAAAGAACAAAGCGCTCTAAATTAAGCATTTATAAAAAAAGTTTCCAAAACAAGGATATGTAGTAAATATAATAAAGTACTAGACGAAGAAAATTTAATGTATTTCCAGCAGTTTGGCATTATCCAGCTCACGTGTATTAAATACAATAAAATACATTTTTATTAAATAAAAAAATGGTATCTTGCAAAAACCGTACTAATAAAAGTCAAGCAATAAAACAGATTGAGTAATAAAATACCCCTGACCGTCTGTCTTCCTGAAACAATGTATGTTGTACGCGATAAAGTTTAGATGTTCGATACACAAAAGCTTGTCCATAATATATGAGTATTAAAGTTTACATTATTTAGAAGTTTTCTGGTAATAAAAAACTACAAAATATTGATTAAGCAATTATATTATTATCTAAGTATTTATGATTAAATTACAGAAAGCCATGCAATATTAAAAGAAGGATTTCTTTCCTTTTTGCACTGTTATAACACCAAATAAAAAGGGTATGAAAACATAAACTTTCACGATTTAAACTAGTAATAAAAATACTTCAATGAATTTCAATTATTTCTATTAAAGGCTCTACACTTTGTATCATCTATCTTGAAATACACTATTTAAATAGCTAAAAGATAATTCTGTACTTATAAAAAATAAGGAATGTTATCTCAAAGCACATTATTGCCATAGTAGATACACGTACTTAAATTTAACTTTTTAGCAGGTAAGTGTGATAAACTAACAGACGTTCAACTGTTTTTCAAAAAAAATCCATTTGCGGCCGCCGCCACTGATTCCTTAGGCAACTTTCATTTATTATAACATGGCAGAAAATTATTTGTGGTCCTGTAGTATTTTGAAATTTCTTACTTTTCAGGTTTTTTTTAATAATATACAGGGCGTGTCATTGTTTGTAAATACAACTTTCTTTTAATTTTTTTTTAATTGCACCCCCCATGATGTTCATGTCGTTCGATTCCTCGTTTGATATAATACCTAAAACTAATAATTATCAAAATGGAGGTATTAAATTGGCCATGAGATTATAGTTTCTTACCAAAAAAATTTTTCAAGTAAAAACAAGAGTTACTAATATTATAATAATTACAAATTGTTTTAATGAATTATTTTTAACGGACTTTTTTTAACAAAATTGATGTATAAAACACTCGCTTCTAGGCAAATTTGAATCAGTCCTTAGTAAAGTTTCTGAAGTACTCAATTTGATTATGCTTAGATCAGCGATTTTATTTTTTACGTCTTTTTGTAAATGTAAACCTATAAAGATGGTCATGGAGTTCTAGTTTCTTGCTAAAGAATTTTTTAATCAAGCTGTATTAATTTATAAACGAAACTTTAGCATTCTTAAACATCTATTGCTTTCAAAATTTTTGAGATTCTCTCAATTCTACTGTAAAAATTCGAATATTCAAAAGTATTTTTAATTTATTTTTTTATCTGTTGGCACTACCAAATTTGTATTAATATTGTAAATTAACTATGCATTGCTTTCAGGAAATTAGGCTGGTTAAAATAACTGTAAATGTTTATTATTTTTATATGCAATACTGTGTAATAAAATTAACAAATACAAATTACATCAAAACAAGAAGAATAAAATTAAGAAGAAAAAAAATCAAAAATCAATTTCTCATTAAATCCTCGAATTTTCGTCCTTCAACCTCAGTACATTTATTGACACGTTGCACAAAATTATTTTTCACTAACTCTCATGTCTGCCATGTGATATTTCGAAAAGCGTTTCTGATTCGTTCCTTCGTATTTTCTGGTGTGGTTGGAATTCCTTTATAGATACTTTTTTCCGTGGCCCCACAAAAAGAAATCGGGTGGGGTCAGATCAGGTGACCTCGGTGGCCAAGAAATGGGTCCTCCTTGACCTATCCACTGATTTTCTTTCCAGCGGTTTAAAAATGTTCGTACGTCTTGATGGTAGTGCGTTGGTGCACCATCACGCTGTAACCACATACTTCCACAAACTGCGTCATTAATATTTTGAAGGTTATCTAGTACATCTCTTAAAAAATTTAAATACACCTCGCCGGGTAGAGTATCTTCAAAAAAACAAGGACTTACAACATGGGATCCATTAGCCCTTCCACATTTAGTGAACACCGATTTTATTGGTCAACATGCCTGATGCAATGAGGATTTTCAATGTTATAATAATGTCTGTTCATTACATCATTACCATTGAAGGTAGCCTCGTCACTAAATAATAGAGAATTGAGAAAATTAGAACCTTGCGCAATTTTTAAAACCAGTTGCAAAAATTAATTCTTCGTTCAAAATCTTGACCATATAGTTGTTGATGAAGTTCCATAAGATATCCATGGCAGTTATGGTCATTTAATATATTTTTCACGCTAGATTTTCTTATATCAATCACATTTGGTATTTGTGAAGTACTTACATGAAGATTTTTTTGGATTGCAAGTAAAACTGGAAGTTGGTTTTCATCATGTGTCACGGCTTTATTAGCCACTTTCGGTGTTTTTAAATTTAACACTACCTGTTTCTTCAAATCTTTGTAAAAGATCTTGAAACGTCTCAGGTCGCGGCTTTTTTTCCGCATCAGGATATCTTGCTGCATAAATTCTACTTACCAATAAGCAAGTTTTTTTACATTCTCCAAGAATAATAACAATTAAAACCATTTCCTGAATATTTAGAGTCATTTCAATAAATTAAAACACAAATTAGCTTTAAACTGAATAGAACTAACTGTTGCAAACAATCTTTCTTGGTTCAACGCAATATTATCATGGCACTCTGTGTGTGTGTGTGTGTGTGTGTGTGTGTGTGTGTGTGTGTGTGTGTGTGTGTGTGTATACACATATATATATATATATATATATATATATATATATATATATGATAGTATAGTTGCAGTTGCCGAATAAGCGACCAAAAAGGCTATCTTCATTAAATGGGCTACGTATGGAATCGATATTCCAAAAAATATTCCAAAACAAGCATTTTCAGCACCTTCTATATTTTCATCTGTTAAATAATTGTTGTTCTTCTGGGTATTTTGTAATTGTAAAAAGGTCCAACAGTGCTAATCCTGAGAGATGATGTACAAGCATTTAACGTTGACACAAAAGACTCTTGAGTAAATACTGACGCCATTATCTATTCATTTATAATTATTTAGGTTCTATTGAGAAAAGCACACATTTAATGAGTGCACATAATTTTCAACTTCTGTTTGTAACTTACGTTTCACGGCACCAGTACCACGTTCTGGTGGTGTAAATAAACCCACCAGATAGAAATAAAGTTATTGTTTATTAGTATATACGATGGGTTAAAGCTACTACATCAATAATATAAGCGTATTGCGCAAAATCCTAAGATTTCTAGTGATTCCGCAACGTTTTAGTGATCCAAGGATTTTTAGCAGTTTCAGGAATGCTTAAAGAACTTATAGGATTTCTAGAGGATTCGCCAATGTATGAGAGATATACGTGTTCAAAGTTCTGTTAATTGATTTTCCGTTAAACAATGCAGATGAACATTTATGACTAAAGTTTCAGATTCAGAATTTGCTTCCCTCGACTGTAAGATAGTTAAGACTCTTGTCATGGCTGGTCCACATAGAAATAATATAGTTACCTCACTTCTGGCTCACCTGGCAGTGTAGCCATGTTTCAAAGTCATGTAGTATTGCCGTATTTCTCGGTGTTGTTAACGCCCTGCATCTTTTGGTGAAAAGATTTAAGGTCCAATTTTATTAACTTCTGGAGTTGTGATATTACGATTCTTAGAAATCTAAAAATAAAACCAATTCTCATATCAGCTATCTTAAACTCAATTGAACCACACACCACACTGTAGTAAGAATAGCAAGAGATTCTCTCTCAATATTTTGAAATAGGATGTAATGCTGAAGAGACAGCCCACAAAAGTCATTATTTTTCACATTGACAACCGATTTTTGAACCACTATGAACTTAGATACCTTAATGTACAATCCATCTGTTAGGAGAACGTACACCATTAATTATTTTCTGAGGCTTCATCCAAATATGTCTGTAGCATGCTATCAACACTAGTTTGATGCGATTGCCACAAATTCGTACCAACATCAATAATTTGATTTTTAGTTCCAAGTATTTTTAAGTTAATTTCAAAACTACCAGACTGTATAAAATAGCCGGCCAAAACCGTGCTCACTTTCAACTGATTTAAGATTACACTCATTTTATCGACAAAAATAAGTGTGATTTAAAAATGTTAGTGGATCTTTGATGTGTTCGTTTACAATAATGCCTGTAAGTACCCTACCATTAAAAAAAATAATAATAGTTTACCATATGCAACTTTTGTGGATTATGAGCACCTCTATTTAAAGCATTCCTTAATTGTTCTATTTTTAATAGACAGCACTTCGTAAGAGATAAATTACTTTTAACTTATGCATGTTTCTGAACTAACTTAATATTTTTTTAAGATGCAAATACGCCCAATTATTTCAGTTTTAGTTGAGTTGATCGACCTATTTCCACAGTTTTTGCTTTTATAGCGCCAACTTTCGGAAGCAGGCTCTGATTTGGTTATCAGGCTTAGTCCTGAGGACTGTTGGCCCACTTAAGTCGAATTCTTATGGTATAATTTTTTCCCAAGCACTTTACTCTCAGATCCGAACTTTGGTACCTTTCACTTACAAATCTGGCACCTTTACCGCTGAACCACTAAGTAATCCAATATATATTTTTTAAAACTTGGGATACATATGTGTTTCATTTCTACACTAGTTTGGCTTACTAGATTTTCTGCTAGTGCGATGTATATGGCTTCCCTGAGTTTTCGGCGAGTTGTAGTCTCGTCTTTAGCCACTAACTGTATGTTATGCTATTGGGTGCGGTGATTTTCGTTCCAAACAAGTTCGGCGACCCTTAATCTTTCTGTTTCGCCCTTCCGGATGATGTTCTTGTGTTTCTTAGTTTGCACATTGAGTGGTCCACTACTCTCTGCTATGTATGCTCTGCCGCATTGGCGTGGTAGGTTGTATGCACAATTCTTGGAATTCTGGTCTTCATTGTGTGGTTTGGCTTTGATTAGTGCTGCCCTGAGCGTTCTGGTCGATTTGAAGGCAGTGCGTATCTTGTATTTGCTGCCTATCCTTCGTATTCTGTCTGAGGGACCTTGTATATATGGTATTATCGCTGTATATTTAGGATCTTATTTTTCGGTTACACTTTTCCTGTTTAGGTTAGTTGTTAGATCGGTGTAGAAATTTTCTTTAAAAGTTTTAGCGATATTTTCTTTTTCTTTCTTCAGGTCCTCTTGTTTTTGTTCTATCGTACAAACATCTTACCACGCCTAACTTCACGCTTTTGTATACAAGATGAGTTTGTTTTTACATGACCATATTCTCTTTACCCAAAACAATGTATTGAAGTACAGCATGCCGTGTTGATTGTGTGGACAATATCGTGTTGTTGCATCGTTGGGAAATTACTTCAACAATAATGAGAATCAGATTCCACTAGGGCAAGATGGTCATGACAAACTCTTCATAATTAAAGAGGCTAAAGTTAATGGACTGGCGTTACGAGGTGTGAAGCGGTATAATAAAGAAGTAACTCTTTCGAGTACCTTTGCGTCAGGTCATCCTATGACAAATGTGGAAGATGGGACCAGCACAAGAAGAAAAAAATTGTTGTACCTTGTTCACCGGTAGTCAGCATTTATAACAAACAAATGGGGGGTGTTGATCTAGTAAACTCTTTGCTAACTTTATGCCGCATCAAAGTTCGTTTCTGAAAATGGTGCCACTGACTTATTTTTCATATGTTTTACTTAGCAGTCATTGTTTCCTGGCTATTATATCGACGCGATGCTGACGAATATTTACTTCCAAAAAAACAGTTGAGCTTAATTGAATTCAAGACAAATCTGGCCGAATGTTTCTGTAAAGAGAACAATGTTGCAAAAAAAATCGGTAGGGCAGTCATAATGTCGAAAGGGAACACAAAGCTAAAAATCTCGAAAAACAACTGCTTCTGTTCCATCTGCAACAGTTAGACATGACAATACAGGACACTGGCCATCATTTAACGAAAAGATAGGACGTTGCAAAATGACCGGTTACAAGGGAGTACCTAAAGTCATATGTACAAAGTGTTCCAACATAGGAAACTTGTTTTTGTGTTTTACTCCAGAAAGTAACTGTTTCTTTAAAATTGCGTACGCAGTAACAATGTAAAATAAAGATTAGAATTTTTTTTTTAATAAAGCTATTTTGGTATAACATTGGTGGGTAGAGTACAAGTGTTTTAATTTAAGATTTTATATTGTTACGTAAGAGTCACAAACCCCCCAAGTAGCATAATCGTACCATAGAGGGTTAAACGTACAAGCAATTTAATTATTTTAGTTATTAACGATCCTAAATAGCCACGAATAAAACCACACATAACCAATAAAATATCAAGTATCAAATATCAAATGCGTGTGGTTGTTACTGTTTTATTGATGTCTTATTGACGTATTAATATGCATAATATACCATGCACTGTATGCTTTGATTTGGGATTGGCCGTTACTGTATTGCTGTACTTTTTAGTTATCACTCTCTGATTGATCTGACGTTATATGGTACTGCGTTATAATTTACGATTGTACATTGTTACGTAAGAGGTCACAAACGCATAACGTAGCCCAATAATGCACTAAACTTTTAAACATTAGTGGAGTTTATATAAATGTGTCTTTAACCTAAATTACGAATAGAATAATTTTTTGTGGCATAGATGATTAAATGTACAAGCAATTTTTATTTTACTTATTAATGTTCCTAAATATCCACGAATAAAACCGTGCGCGTGTATCATGTGTCGTGTGTCGTGTGTGCGTGTGTGCCTGTGTGCGTGCGTGCGTGCCCGTAAGCGGGTACGTGCGTGTGCGTGCGAATGTGTATGTGTGCCTGTGCGTGTGTGCCTGTGCGTGTGTGTGATTATGCGTGTGCGTGTGTGAGCATGCGTGTGCGTGTGTGTGTGTACGTGTGCTTGTGCGTGTGCGTGTGTGCGAGTATGTGTGTGTGTGTGTGTATGTGTGCGTGTGTGGTGTGCATACGTGCCTGCGTACGTGCATGCGCGTGAGTCCGAGTGTGTACGTTTGCACGTGCGTGCGTTCGTGTGTAAGATTCAACATTTTTAATATGGTGCTGTAACTGTCACTTTTTTCTTAAAAATGGAGATATCTGGAAAATAACAGAATGTAAGTTTAGACAACTTTACACAAAGTCCACTTAAAATTGAATGTATAATCCACAACTGCAAAAATATACAGCGTGTTCCATTTAAAATAAGCAAGTTGGTGTCGACTTCCTGGTATACCGGAGGTGCTATTAAAAAGCTAGGTCCACTGATCTTTGTAAGAATCAAATTTTCAAAATCACCCTATACGTTATTTTCCATATGACAGTCGCGGTCTTTCCCGGTGGGACACCCTGTATAGGTGATTAGAACAGTGGTTAAAATGTGTTCTAGAATGTATTCTACCTACCTGCTACTCGAAACCAACGTCCTTTTATATTCCCCTTTGTACAGAATGATCTCAGCTTATTCTTCAATCGAAGCTATTCTGGATATTTTTAACTACACTATTAAGCAGATCGAATCGACTATAGCAACTCGTAATCTACCCATTCATAATATATTTTAAACCAATCTTTTTTGAATGTAGGTAAGCATTTAATCTTAGACTCTAGGTAGTAAATAATAATTTCTATTTATTGTAAACTTGATATCGCTTGTTCTCCTCCTAAGTAATTGGGCGCAGCACGCCTGTTAAGGAGAGTATTCTAATAATAATAATATTGCAGGCTCACATTCCATTAATATAAGTAATTTGATTGTAATCTCATTATATTTAGAATTTACATCAGTTCTACATGCATAAAGACAAAATTTACATCGATTGGGGCTTGAATCCCGATAGCTCAGTTGGTTAGCGCGGCACTCTAGCAAAGTACAGGTCGTAGGTTCAAATCCTACTCGAGGTAAACTTTTTATTTATGTATTTAATAAAATTAATAATAATTTTTAATCACATATTTACCTTTGAACTTATTCATTCATAACAAAAACTTATAATAATTTAATAATAGTCAAGTTGCTTTGGTATGTTTGAATCCTTGCGATATTGCTGGCTCACATTCCATTAATATAAGTAATCTGATTGTTATCTCATTATATTAGAATTTACATGAGTTCTACATACATAAAGACAAAATTTACGTCGATTGGGGCTTGAACGTCGATAGCGCAGTAGGTTAGCGCGATATCCTAGTAAAGTACAGGTCGTAGGTTCAAATTCTACTCGAGTTAAACTTTTAACGTATTTAATAAAATTAATAATAATTTTTAATTGCATATTTACCTTTAAACTTACTCGTTGAGAAGAAAGTTTCCGTATCGTAAGGGCAGTGGCCATTACCAAGGTACAGGCTTTGGGATAATTTATGATTGTATATAAGGGTGTAATTACTTTTCTCAGGATGTGATTGCCGAAACGAGACGAGATCAGTCGGGACGGGTCGGGAAAGACGCATCCGGATAGGACAGGATGAACGAACGGGGTCGAGGCGGGTTGCTAGTTTACAAATTTTCCTAATAGTGTTCAGGTAATCGTTTTGTAAATACGTGCAAACAAACAACTTTAATTTTCCATTTTTGTTTTAGGAGAGAATCTCTTCGCGGGTCGACCCTTTGAATAAATCAGGAGTACGGTATAACAAATAAATAATTAAAAAAGGAGGCTGTGACATCACAAACAAGAATTAAAATATTATTGAGGTGCAAAGCATGAACGTTCATATATAAAAAGTAATTTTTTTGTAAACAGGTCGTAGGTGGAGTCGGGGCTAATTCCACAGCCATAAACGGGACGTTGATCTTTTTTGAAATGCTATTCTCTTGATTGAGTCAATAGAATTCAAAAAACGAAAAATTAGCATATCATATGTAAATTTAATAAATGACAGCTGTACTATACGCATTGTTTAATAAATTAAAATGATTGTTCCTGTTTAATTTCAGTTTGTGGATGTAAGCGTAACATAAATATATGCTCGTAAAGTTTTACAATAATAAATATAATTGTTATGTAAAATTTTAAAACTTCACACATGTAACCTATTTTTACTTAAATCTATTACAAAATGAAAATTGAGATTTAATCTGAGTTTCAATGTAATAATTCATACATCAGTATGCAAGTTGATACAATTTGTAGCTATATTACAAAACGGCGCAAATATAAAAGTATTGCTTAAATTTACTACAGAGGTGGCATTAACTATCACAAAGCTAAGTGTAATAATCTTCACCAGCGAAACTTAATCAAACAATCACACAAATAAATAGAAGGTGCATGTGAGCGCGCGTGCTTGTGTGTGTATATGCGTGTACGCGCGTGCGTGCGTGCGTGTGGGTGTTTTATTGATGTATTATTGACGTATGTCTTTGTTAATATGCTAATATACTATGCACTGTGTGCTTTGATTTGGGATTGGCCGTTACTGTTTTGCAGTACCTTTTAGTTATCACTCCGATTGATCTGACGTTATATGGTACTGTGCAACTTTTTTCCATAAAAATCAATCTGCAGCAAATTAAAATTTGGTCAAGATATCATAAAGGTACAGTTGGTTTTAGATGCTCTAGTTTTAGAACTCAAAAACTATTAACCAGCATTGGTGAACCTTTCTAGAGCTCATAAAAGTTCTAAGAAAAAGCCCTTGTATCGTAATGTGCTGTTTAGCATCGTGCAGGTATATTAATTATAAAGGATTATTTGTTGCTATACTTAGCAATACCTTTTTGAGTCATTTATTTTAAAGTAAGTTGTTTCATACTTTACTTGAGCTATTTTTCATCATGCTGATGATGATTTATAGCTTAACATTTTTGTTAAATTTTACCTTTGGTAGTTACATCTGATACATCGAAGATTTCAGGTTGTACATGGAAAAAATTTGTAAAAAACATCACGTTAGCTACAAAATTGACAAAGTTATCTCTAATAAAAACATTCTCAGTGGACGCTAAGGTTTTCTAAATCGAATAAACTAAAAAGAAATTAGTATGCAAATTAATACCAAAATGTAGCAAAATATTAAAAGATTGTGGAAAGTTTCTTAATTAACTGATTAAAATTTTTTTTCACAAAAGTTCAACGTACCTTTTAAACAGGGAAACAAACCTAAGTCATTAAAGTTAAAAATTAATACATGGTTTTCCCGTACTTGAAATGTGTTTCACTAATTACGTAAGTAAAATATTCAACAACATTATCTACCTAAGCTGAAAGTGTTTATACCTTCTAATTTATCCTTAGCAATGAATTATTAAGTAGAAGACTACACCGATCTTTCCGCTACAAGAGCTACGTATAGTGTTAGTGATACATGTTTTTATACATTATAATAATTTTATTATTCATATTTACCAACCACAAAATAAACTGTTATAAAATATTTTCCTTAAATTATAAAACAGGGAGTTATACAATGTTAATTTCGGAATTACTGCTGGCTGTTTTTTTTTTTTTCATTTTCCAAAATGAACTCGTGTGGGGCGTTTTCATTGTAGGAGTGACAAACTCAAAACTGTAGTAATGTAATTGTCAAGCAAATAGGTGTATTTATTTCATAGTACCTGAAAACCTCATCATTAACAAACAATTTCGGTTTTATTCTCGTATCTGCGTTCACAAAACAACTAAAACTTTCGTCCATAGAAACATGTCATGGAACATATAAAATCCCATATTCAATGATGAAGCAAAATTAAATTCCAACAAGTCCTTACCGGTTCGATCTAATCCTTTTCACATGAAAGAAGTTAGATCAGCTAGTTTTATTCGAACTACATAATCGTATTACTGTGTAATTAATATTTATTACAGAATAATATGAATACTAAAAGTAATAATTCCTCCAATAAAATCGTAATTAAGTTAGGATTTCCTAAAACGAAAAATGTATGATTTCTCGCTTTACAATAGCTCGAAAACGGAATGAAAATATTTCTTTTTAGTTATCTTCTGTTGTTATCCAAAAAATTAAAGCGTCCTTTTATCTAAAATCAAATTTTCATTTCGTCTAAAACCTCTTTTCTGTTAAACACAATATTTTATGATTTACTGCAAAGGGAACAGAAGTTTATGGATTGGTTATTACTATATTTTTAAAATGCTTCGTTTTGATACACTGTTAAAGGAATCTGTTTTATTTACGATTATGCTTCATCAAATATTTACTTCAAGAAAAAAAATTCTATTTCGCTTTAGATGTATATAAAGGCTCATATCTGGGATTTGGTGCTGGCAATTCCTTTACCCCAGAATAGGGCAATCAATTGGATTCTGCGCGTATGAAATTCTTATGTACACCTGTGCTCAACAATTCCTCTGGGACGTTGCATAATTTACTTGAAGTATTGTTAGCATTAATACGCATCCTTAGCTAGCAATACGTAAATGCAGCGCCCGAGAATATCATTTTTTATTAAAAATTATTGTAAGAAGGGTTATGATCCATACATGTCTTTATAATTTATTAAACTGATATTAAAATAGCAAAGTGACATTAAAAGGTTTTTAAAATAGATTAAAAAAATGACGACGGGGTAAAAATTACTGTGTTTAAAGATGGTCAGATACGACAATTTGCTTACATTGAAGCAAAATGTATCTAGAGTTGGGTAGTCTCCAGTCGCCATTATCGCACACTTAATTTATACTCCACTTTTCACTTAACAGACTGTTATTAAATGATAAAAGTTTTCTGACATTATCTACTAAACCTAACAGTGTTAGAAATTTAGTTTAACTTTAGATCAAGTTCCAAGTTAACAAAAACGTAGTTTAACAAGCTTTTACTGCTTATGCAATCCTATAAATAAATTTCCTCTCATTTTAAGGCAAGTTTTGTGTTTGCTTTAACTGCACTGAAACTGTAAACGATCATTTTCATCTCAAGGGGATACTTTCTTTACATACGTTAATAAATATTCAAAGACAAGCAATTCGCATAACATCTCAGGAAATTCGTATAAAAATACCTTCGTTCTTTTAACCCGCGATAAGTCGCGTTAAAATAATTACGTTAAAGGTCGCGTGTTAGATTTGATCTAACAATTACTGTTTTTAATAAAACTAAAGTAACGCTTAAACCTTTTATTTTTAAACAAAGATAATTAGAACAACGAATATAATGGCAAAGTTAAATCAACATTTCTTGATCGGAATCTTCTCCATGGGCGGCGCAGGAGGTGCATGTCGATATGGTTGTCATGGCATACTCCTTGCAAATTGGAAATTCACATGTTCCACAACGCTGCATGGTGAAACGATTTTTGCTAATAGGGCAATACCTACATCGCATTTTTGTCTGTACATTTTGGGGTGCTGCGACGATCACATTTAAATTATTTCCAGTGACGGTTGCTATTTTTCTTCAGAGAGTCGGGGGTAATGTTGGGATTGATGCACGGCGTGTTAGATGGGAAAGTGTCAGCTACTTTGAGAGATCCACTATGTACTGTCTTCTTGTTGTAATAACACCTGTATTAGCTTTGCAAATTATTTGCCCATTTATTGGTGCTATGTTCAACAACGTGGAGAATACGGTCAATGGCCAGCGGTTGCTCTTACTTGTGACGCAATATTCAGACTTCAGTCGATCCACCACGTCCACACCACCTTTAATCAGGTTGTAAAATGTGATTACTTCAGGTTTTCTGGCTGGATCAATTGTGCCATCATCATGGAGTGTTGAAAGCATTAAAACGTTCCTGTTTTTTTTCGGCATATGTGAAACAAGAAGACAATCATTTTTAACACCTTTCCCATAAACAAAAATTCTAGACTTGACTGGTCGATTTTTTACATTGGCTAATCAGTGGCAAGGGGTATTGAAGTGAAATAGGTGTCCATAGTGATGTTCCTACTTGATTTATCTATAGTGGATATTATTCTCTTCACCACGCTAGCTGCAACATTGGACAACTGAAAAGGCCCATCAGGTTGTTTGCCAGGATATATTTCCATGTTATGTGTGTAAAATGTTCTCGAATCAACTAGGCTGTAAATCTGAATGCCATATTTCGCAGGTTTGTTTGAAATATACTGCCTGAAGCGACACCTCCCACGAAATGCTTCAAGCATTTCATCGATTGTTACATACTCTCCAACACTATAATTATTGGAGCACCTTTTAAGGAAATCTTCAAAAATGTTTCGAATTGGCGCCAAATTGTCATAGTTAGCTCTTTCTTTTCTTGTAGTTGCATCATCAAACCTGACTTCTCATGAGCAAGTGAAATCTACTTTGGGACATAACGGCGGCAAAATAATCAGGTGCCATTCCACCAGTACTCCATAGGTCAGTAGTGTTGACATATTGGCTTTTCATAACTCCTGCCATATACAATACTCCTAAGAGAGCATGCATTTCTATAAAATCAGTTGGTTGACAGTCTCTTTCTCGCTGGTAAGACTCCCGTAACTGAGAAAGCTTTTGGTTCGTATAAAGTACAATTTTATGAATAACATCGTCAGGAAAAAACAATTTCCAACTGTATAGTGGAGTCCGGGCCTCTTTCGCAACTCTTTTGACACCTGGAAGCTGCGCTATCAGATTATGTGCACGTGTTTTGGTTCGAGGTAAACGGGTTTATGCTTCAGCCATTCAGTCCAATCCTTTCGTACAAAAATAGGTACTCTATGTTGATTTTCAATTAAAGGCACAGGCGAATCTAAGTCGGCAATGAGGGAATCGTTGCTCTCTGAATCCGATTGATTTGTATCCGTACCGATATCCGTACCACATACACTATGCTCAGAAGAAACGTCATCACTATTTTCATTTTCATTTTCACTGTCAGAGTCTATTTCACGATAACAATCTATTTCATTGTGCGATTTCAATAATTGTTGTTCTTGTTTGATATCCATTTTGAACACTTTTAACTTGTTTTAAAAAATCCATTTTGTAAACAGAAAACACACACGCAATTGGTCGCGCCGTTAGATTTCTCCTTACAATCTACCACCGCGTATTGGTCGCGCGTTAGGTTCAGACTAACAAGTGCGCATAACTCGGATGTGGCTTGAGCCTTCCCCTTCCACCTACACTAGTATGTTGACGGAGATCTAGTAGAGACATTCCTGGGAGGCGGCCAGAGTTAAATGCTTTATTAATATTTTATACGGAAAATATGAAAAATGTTAGACAAAATCTAACAACGCGACCGATCTCGGGTTAACAACTGATACTTCCTTCAGAAATCAGTAACAAGTCAAATTAGGCCAAAAAATGACCGAATTCCGAATGATTTAGTCGAAAGCTAGAAATCGTTTTAATTGCTTAACCCCCCTATTGTGGTCGGATCAATATGACCCAATCGCGTTGTTCTAATATGCATAATTCCTTAATTTATTTAAACATTTTGTTGCCACTGCATTATTTCATTACTTTAATAACAGTGTACCTAGATTGATATTAGAAAATTATTAGTTTTGTTTTTAATGCGTTACACTCACTGTGTTTGAGTCTATATGACCCGGTGATTTGTGTGGTTCAAATTAGAAGAACGAGAAGCATATTATTATCATAGACTAATGAATTTTATTGGTTTTGTTATATTTCCGTAAATATAAATAACTTACATAATATTGCCTCATTATTGCGCAATATTGCGTACCGGTAAACAAGTTTACTCCTGTTGAGAGTTGTCTGTGGCTCCACGTATAAATACAGCTAGTGAGCATCTGTGTGTTAGTTGCGTAGTAAATATCAAACTTGATACTACACTCTAATAAGAAATACCTAACAATCGACATTTGTTATTGAAAATGTATAGTGAGAGAGTGCTTACGGATAGTGAACTTGAGAAACTTTTGTGCGTTTCTGATAGTGATTCTAATGCTTCTAAAGTAGAAGACTATCTCTCCGGAACCGAGATTTATAATGGCGAATCGGATGATAAAGTGGAAGCTACGATTTCAGATGAAGCTGATACGGATAATCACATAACTTCAAATGATGGCAATAAATTTGATTCAGTGGTCAAGACATGCACTTTGTCGAAATCAGGGCAGTGTCCAGTGGAATTTACGTGTTGTGACAAAGCACAAGCAACCTTTCTGACTCTTATGTCACTGTGGTGTGATGTAAGTCTATACCTAAGATTCCTTGAAGTCATGCCGACATATGATTGGATACAATCACTACAAGGGATCTTATATATAACATTTCTTTTATCTAAAGTGACGGTCTCATCGTTAAGCTCCTCACCCTCTCCCTCTCCCTCTCCCTCTCCCTCTCCCTCTCCCTCCCTCTCCCTCTCCTCTCCCTCTCCTCTCCTCTCCCTCTCCCTCTCCCTCTCCTCTCCTCTCCCTCTCCCTCCCTCTCCCTCTCCTCTCCCTCCCTCTCCCTCTCCCTCTCCCTCTCCTCTCCCTCCTCCCTCTCCTCCTCTCCTCTCCCTCTCCTCTCCTCTCCCTCCCTCTCCTCTCCCTCTCCTCTCCTCTCCTCCCTCTCCTCTCCTCTCCTCTCTCCTCTCCTCTCCTCTCCCTCTCCTCTCTCCTCTCCTCTCCCTCTCCTCTCCTCTCCCTCTCCTCTCCTCTCCTCTCCTCTCCCTCTCCTCTCCCTCTCCTCTCCCTCTCCCTCTCCCTCTCTCTCCCTCCTCTCCTCCCTCTCCCTTTCCCTCTCCCTCTCCTTCTCCTCTCCTTCTCCTCGCCTCTTGTTTTATAGCAAATTTAAGACATTGAACTAGTATCCTTTTGACTACCCTAATATATACAGAGAATAGTTTAAAAGTTATAAGCGTTCACCTGTTCGAAACGGTATTTAAATTACCATTTAAAGGGATCAATTGCTATAGAATCGGTTTAAACTAAATATAAAATATTGAATTACTACGAAATATAGGAATGGTTTTTAATGAACGTTTATAAAATTTATAATACATCATAACTAGGGAAGTACATACAGTTTAAGTTTGAATCGATTGCGACTTGCTTCCTTGATCGCTCAATTGGCAGACCCCACTGTATCAAAGTGGATGTCGTGGGTTGAAGTCTCACTAGAGTTAATCTTTTACTGTATGTACTTTAAAAGCTAATTTTAAATAAACACAGTTAATTATTTATGCAGGTATGGGAAAACATTATTGTGGGTCTGACTTGTAATAAGCTAGACAGAAACCCAATAGCTTTACCGATGTTGCCACTACATATTTTCATGTAGGCACAAAATATGAACTACTTAAGTCTCCTTCAATCTAGCTTCAACATTTCCAACGAAACCAGAGCATTTTATTAAGATGATGATGAAAAGTCGCGTGTTCTTTGAAACTACTAAGTAAATACTTTACACAAACATTAAATGATAATACCTTAAATATTGAAGTATATTGTAATTGCGAATTTATGACATGGTTCGGTTACTAATCGTGAGAAGGACCAAAAAGGAACTTACGACAGCTACAAACAAGAACATTAATATTTATTGATGGTATAACCTAAGTTTAAAGTTTAACTTTAGCATTATAATTCTTATTGAAAAACCAACTATTTTAAAAAATGAATAGAATACTTTTTTTTCAAAACTCCATAAGATTTTCAAAAGACCTCCACCTTGCGCAAGGCAGTAACCCAATCTGTGATAAAATTCAGTTCTGGTGTTTTCTAGGGTGATGCTGTTTAAAGAGTCTGTAATATTGATACGAAGTTCGTCCAAATTGTTGGCACGTTCATGCCTGTGCCCACAAATTTGCTGGGATACGTATCCCCAAACAAAAAAGTCGTTCGGCGCTATATCAGGTGAGCGAGGAAGATATCTCCACCTTTTCCACTAATAATACGGTTAGGGAACGTAGTTTCCAAACACTGTTGAACTCATATTGCTGTATGAGTAGGACAGCCATCTTCTTGATACCAAATGTCATCAAAATTTATATTGAGGCGTTGAACAGCTAGAACTATCTGGTTTCTCAATAGATCTAAATATTCGTCCGCATTCAAGTTTCCGTTGATAAAAAATGGTCCAATTATGGAATTGCCTAAAATTCCAGGCCACATATTAACTTTTTGGGTGTATTGCGTCCGGTAAGGAATAATAGTGTGTTTGTTTTCCCGAGAATCACCAACAGCGACAGATGGATTGTGATGGCCATGTGAGTTAAAAGAACACTCGTCGGTAAGCAAAATATTTTCAATAAATTTTTGTTTTCATTAGCGCGGTTCATCATACCGTTACAAAATTTTATACACTTTTGATGAACTTCTAGAAAAATGTCTTGCGTAGTTTGCAACTTATAGAAATGTTATTTATTCCTTTTGAAGTTATTGCGAACTGTTCTTTGTTCAATATTCATTTCTTCAGCAATTTTTGTACTATTGCACGGGAAATTAGTTTCTGCTAAGCTACACACTGCAATTTCTCGGAGTTCGCGCTCTTAGTTTAAGTTACTACCAGGATGCTCATCATCATTACCATCAATGCTACTGCATTTTCTACAATTATTTAAACATCCACATCTTTCAAATTTTTAAACGGTACACATAATCGTACTTTCTGGTGGAATTGGCCTATTTTCAAAGGAAAAAGCAAACCTGCCCATTATTTCTTGGGCAGTGCTTCCTGAATAATACCACTTATTAATCTATATTTTTTCTTCAGTGGAATACAAGAGTATTGTGTCGGACTTGCAAAAACACTGATTTTCAATTCTCGTTGACAGTAGCAATTAAATGTGTTATTGATACTAGTCTACTCAATAGACTATCTCACTTAGCACGTGAACTGGTTGTAGTGTCTTTGTTTTACTTATTATAAGTCAGACCAGCAATAATATTTTTCCATACGTATGTATGTTTTTCAAAGTGGTGAAATCGATAAAAATTCGAATTCAAAGTTAAAAAGCAATTAATAACGTAAATTATGGTTCTTATAACAAAAACACGTAATACAATTTCAATAAATAACACTTGGCTTGAATAAAATATCGATAATTCAGTTTAAACATTATCAGTCCTGTTTAGTTAAGCTTTAGACTTAGTTGGGTTAGTAGTAAGAAAAGAAAAGTTATGAAAAATTAAAGTATCTTTAGTTTACCCATTTTCCTATAAAGTTTATTGTTACTTATACAGGGTGATTTATAATAGGTGTACAAAACTTTGACATCGTGTTCGGGAAATCATTTTAAGAAAAATATGTTATTTGAAGATAGGTCGTATTTTGTTAATTAATTGAAGTACATCAGATTTAAATTTCGGCAAGATGGTGCAATAATAGTGCGTGTTTACGACTCAATAGTTCGCATGTGTCATGCTTGCATTCGAGCTCAAGGGGTCATTTTGAACGACTGTTTTAATTTTACTTTGTAACTAAATCAAATTTCAAACATATGTAGTTCTGTAAATAAACAAAATACGACCTATCCTCATATAACATTATTTTCTTAAAATGACTCCGAACACGATGTCAAATTTCTGTATACCTATTATAAATCACCCTGTATATTGAAAATATTTGGAAAAAGACACAAATTCCACCTTAGGAATTTGTTGCCACCATTTTACGCATCGTATCAAAAAATTATGCGTATCTATACGTCCCAAAGTATTTATTGCGTGTAATCGCTGGTAATGATAGTGTGGTTGTTAGAAAAGCAGTTTTTATTTACCATCGTTAATTTTGGGTTTTTATTCCGCTTATTGCTGTTATAGCCAAGCATGATAAGAAACAATTTTTTGTTTTTATTAAGCGGTAGGTCTAATGCCTGATTTATATTCATCGAGCATTAGTCTTTATTTGGAATTGTACGGAATTTTATCTAAATTTTGGTAGTACTTCCAGTTGTTTAGATTATTATCTTCGTAATGTGATGGAAATGTAAGAATAGTTTTAGCAGTATCGCTGTCTACATATAAATGTATTTAGTTTCATGCGATTTTTTTTCCTTTAGAAACTCTCCCTAATATTTCAAAACGCATGACGTTTGTAACATTAATCAACGATGATATACTATAAATCACTTCTTTTTTCAACCAAATGTGTTTTATTAATGAAACTTTTGCTTTCAATTTATTTTTATTTTATATAGAGCATATATCCAGTATTCAATTAGAACTATCCTCCGGGAATACTTAATCTGAAAACAAGGATTTTCTTGATTCGTTAATGGAATTTTCGTGTCAAACGTATAACGTGGAAAATTGAAAAACGATTACTAGGTCGTATAACAATAGAAAATGCATTTATGTGTATGCTGTGTATAAAGTTACAACACAAGTGATTTTAGACCGGAATGTTAACGTATAATAAACGCTGAAGAGAAAATGGTTGTCCGGAAACAATTAATGTAATTCAGAAAAGATACTTGAACGGTCTTATTTTCAAATACCATGTTGACTATTTTATTTTGGAGATAATGAATTATGCTCAATTATGATTAGTATCCAAATGAGACGTTTTCATAGAAAGGAGTAAAGAGATGATTTAAGAACAAGCAAGAAAGGAAACCATTCACTATTGGCTTATTGAATATTTATCAAACCAATGAGTAACACTCGCAGTTTATCCTACTTTCGAAAAAGTGAATAATCAAATCGCGACAAATAATAAAGGGCAGTCATAACTAGCAAATAACAGATTACTGTTGACGTTGGCGTTTGAAAGGTTTAAGTGTCTTTTTGTGAATTTGTTTAACAATTTTTGTATTTATTTACAACTTTCAGTTTCCTTTTGTGCGGTTTACATCGTGAAGCTGATAATACGCAAATGAAATAATCGTGCTGTGAAAGTTCTTGAAGTTTGAACAATATTTCTGTCATTTAACGACGTGAAAATATATTATTATAGTAGATAAGAATAATTATATCTTGCTTGAAATAAGTTACTACTTGCTTATAAATTTTATGCAATACATGTGTTAAATATGTTTCATGCATGTACATTGCAATTTTGAATGAAGGTACATGGTTTGAAGTAGAACGATCTCAAAAAAGAAGTAATATCAAAATTGTATTTCGTGCGTGTGTAGAAAATACTTCCTCCCAAGCTGTATGGGGGCTCTGATACGTCTATCGAATTTTGTTCAAAGAATTATTGAAATTTGGTAATCTTTAGCAAATATAAAGGAATTTAGTTAACAAAAGGTGGATCGTTGAATCATAATCGCATTAAATTTATTTATAAGCATCTTCCCATATGTAAATTAAATATTCTCCAAATGTACACAATGTTCAATCTAGAAGGAATCTCCTTATATAAAAAATTTATCCATCAGATGGCGTGAGATTTTTAATAATTAATTAATAATTTAATACATACTACGACTAAATCACCAAAAATCCACTTATTAAATCAGCTTAAGGAGTTGGGTTGAATGATACATATAAAATGAACAATAATGATGAATACTTAAATTGGTTTTAACCTCAAATTAAATATATGTTTAAATATCTGGTGTAGAACACCGCAAGACTTTCCAGCTTAAATTACAATTAAAAGAAACGAAATAAATTTAACAACATTGTCTTAAGAAGTATTATACAACCTCCCTTATAAGAAGTTAATTACGAAAATAGGCAACAATGTAAACGCAAAAACAATAATCCATGTCAAACAGACGTTTAAAATTTCATGACAGACAGGGGTTAATAGACATCTAGGTGCTAACTTAAATTAAACGAAATGAAATAATTTCAATTTCAATTTTTTACCTTCCAACCTACACATGCATATGTAGGTATATGAGGTTATCCAACCGACTTATTTTCACTATCGCTCGCGCGCGCGCGTATGTGTGTTAGCGTGAGCTTGAGCTTGAGCTTGAGATGGAACTTGAGCTTGAGCTTGAGCTTGCGCTTGAGCTTGAGCTTGAGCTTGAGCTTCAGCTTGAGCTTGAGCTTGAGCTTGAGCTTCGGCTTGAGCTTGAGCTTGAGCTTGAGCTTGAGCTTGAGCTTGAGCTTGAGCTTGAGCTTGAGCTTGAGCTTGAGCTTGAGCTTGAGCTTGAGCTTGAGCTTGAGCTTGAGCTTGAGCTTGAGCTTGAGCTTGAGCTTGAGCTTGATCTTGAGCTTGAGCTTGAGCTTGAGCTTGAGCTTGAGCTTGAGCTTGAGCTTG
>JARFJB010001785.1:57500-70000 GCA_036346205.1 Vesta saturnalis
AAGCGCAAACGCAAGCGAAAACGCAAACGAGAACGATAACGCAAGCGCAAATAAAAAGGCCAACACAAACACAAATACAAACGCAAACGCAAACGCAAGCGCAAACGCAAACGCAAACGCAAACGCAAACGCAAACGCAAACGCAAACGCAAACGCAAACGCAAACGCAAACGCAAAAGCAAACAGACATTAATGAGGAAAGCAATAATCATTATAACCTTGAGCTATATTCATTCATCGTTGCAGACTTAAATTGGTAGATATACAAGGGACATTTTAAAAACTACATACAGTGTGTGTTCAATAAGTTTTAACGACCCGTGCATCTCCAAATTTGCTGAAGTTTTGAGTTGATTTGTTTGGAAGTGTGTTTTACTTTGAGAAATTTTCCACGTGTCTAACCACCACGGTGCACGTAATATGGGGAATGAGTGAGCTCGGCTAAAACTCAATCGAACGGTCGGAAGACCGCAGAGCACTTGGATTGAATGGTTGTTTCGGAGGTATCGATAATATAGCTGGAGTGAGAATTTGGTTAGAGAGGAAAGAATCGAAATGGACGCCACAAGCTTTAAAGAGAAAAAAAAGGAAAAGAAAAAGGTTCTTATTTCTTGGAAGAAAGAGCGCCTGTAAAACTTGAAACAGGTAGTAAGTAATAGGAGTAATAAGTAATTCCCTCAACAAACATAAATTTATTTACTTTCAGGAATTCCCACAATTCACATAAAAAAATATAATAAGATATAAAGTAAATTAAGTTTACGAGGGCTTGCATTTAGGTTGCCAAAATTTATAAAAAAATTAATATAATATTAAATTAAAATAAGTTTACGAGGGCAAGTCGTGAGCTAGTCTTTACGTCCACAGTAATTTATAGTTTAGAATATCAAAAATAAACAATGCCCCTTCCGGCCGACGCAGGATCTTACGTACCTTAGCCTGGAAAGGCCAATTTAATAAAGTTATTAAATCAGTTACTTATAAGAAAGAAATAATTAAATAATTTAGCATTTCATTTAACAAAACTGAATACAAACCCCGATTTGATTAAGTGATATAAATACAATTGGAAAAGCTTGTTAAGTCCTAATTTTATTTCAAGAAACAAAGAAAAAATTAATTAAGCAATTTAAAATTAGAAACAGAAATTGGTCCTAACAACCTTATCCATATTCGAATAAAGAAGATGATATTATATATTTGAGCTACCAAGTAATGTAAATATTTCAGATTCAGTATTACATCTGGTATAAACACAAAAGTTGCAACACTACTACTGCTCCTAACCAAATAACTAGTAGTACAAAAATAATTATTTAAAATTGTTGGTTATACATGAGCTCGCTAAAGGCGTGATACATGAAGCTAATATTAACAAAAATTATTCAAAATGTTGATTGTTAAGTGTGCGCTAAAATCTTGAAGAATTATTTAATTAACATATCTACATGAGAAATTGTGTTGAAAATTAGCTGAACTCAGGTATCAAAGTATCACCGAACTTATGTTATAGGTAACTATGTTTAACAAATACCTGTTGATATAATTAAAATAAATATGTTTAATTTCCTTGTAGGGATAGCGTAACCTGCTGAAGGCAATTTAAATACGAGTCTAATTCAGAGGTACTGTTAACCGAACTAAGGTAGATATACTTCTTTTCGTTGTAGCAAGCAATGTATTTATGCATGCAAAAAAAAAAGGAAACGATCAAGCAATCCCCAGTATGTGAGGTACAGATAGCAGTTTATCAGTAACACAATCCAAGCAATAAGCCAACGAGATACAGAACGGATACTCATCAATCAAGACAACCAAATGTAAAGATGAACTTGGATGTAATCGCAACGGTAAAGTTATATGGACACTTCGATAGATGGAAACTTAAATATGTAGAAACGTAGAAACCCAAGTTGGTTGCTAAAATGAAAGTAAAGTTTGAAAACAATGTTTATTCAATGGTAAGGTGTTACCTCTAAGATCGAATACGAGCGGTAGTTTAAATTTCTTAAACAGTTTGTTACACTTATTTCTTTGAAGAAGTAATGTGATATTCTTTTGTGTGTGAAACCTGAAAGAGAAGTTCTAATTATAAGGAGGTTAGCAAGACATAATATGGCTTAGCAAAATGTCTAGGTGCAGTAAAATATTTCTATTACATCCGCCTTAAATGGCGTTTATATCACTTTTATACAATAAAGTGATATTATATAGTGAAAATTTTCCATAAAAATGATGCCTAGCGTCAAGTAAATTAAAACAAGAAAATTTCCTAGCGACTCTTCACCCTTCTACAGCAATGGCGATTCTGAAAAGACAGCCAACGCCTCAAGTAACAATTTTGCACCTTCCTTTGTTATCTCATTTCAAATATTGTTAACATGTTTGTTTTCAGAATAAAGCATGACAAGTAAGATGCGGTTTTGTAAAGGGTATTGCCATCTAGTGGTGATTTAGGAAATTGACAGGTACCTATAGGTATTAATTGAAGTTAAATTTTGTAAAAACGAGTAAACTTTTAAAATACAGAAGTAGATACGAGAGAGAAGTAATTTTCGTAAAATGTAGAAGCGTACGTCATAAAAGAAAATCATATGTGAAGTAGCAATTAGCTATTGTGCAGGAATAATTTTGTATATCACTTAATCCATCATACTTATTAGTAAAATCGTAAATACAGAAATTTTACATCATTTAGTATAGAAAATAGAAACTAATAAGTTTAAATCATATTACTAAATGTTTAAATCACAGATACTTATTTAAGGTAGCTTTTAGAAACAGTAATAAGATAAAATGATGCAATCGATCCTATATCGATTTTTGCACGTTACACGTTAGTGTAAGAGTTTACTGAGTAGGCTTCAATCCTGTTTTCCACAATCAAACAGGATTAATTCACCATCTCGCCCAAGGCGACTTATTTTAGCAAAATTTAAGATTGCGGTGGCGCCAAAGGGCATCTTTCCCGGACTGAGCTGTACAAGTTGTGAATTTACGGTAAGTGTAAGGTAGTTGAGCTTGTTGTTCAATCATTTTACTCCCTATCTCGACCCCGTCCATTTCTACTATAGCTGGCTTGGCAACCCGCTTACTACTGTAAGCATACGTGACGCCTAGTGCGAATTGGACGTGTAACAGTACCCCCTTAACATCCTCTCGGATATGCCACTGGAGTCGACGTTGTATATTATAACATATATGAGTTGAATTCGATGCGTCCCTGCACTGGTATCTGGATATCTGGCCACCCTACTCTCAGATGACGGATCTTTTAAGTCGTTAGCAACTAACAAAGTTGCGTTTCCCACTGTTTTTATTTTTAGGCTATAGTTTCAACCACTGTAACAAAAGAATGCATTATTAAAATAAATAATTTGACGGATTCATCAAATCATCAGTGATGTGTTACTGAATGATCATTGCTCATCATTGTTTAAAATCCGTCACAGCAATTTGTTGAAATGAAAACGGGCGTATGTGTTTTAGTTTAACAATCATAACCAACAGAACGGATATCAAAGTACGCAAGGTTATCATCATGCGAATGCAGGTTTTCTTATTTTTTGATGTTATAAACATTTTTTCAGGTGTAAACTGAATAGTTATAAAGCAAATTGAAATTAAATTTGCTTCAAACTCTGTTGCCACTTACATAATTTTATCGTTATATAATACTGTGGAAAGCTAGTTCATTACAAATTCATAATAATTGTTACATAACTGATCTCATTGCATTTTTCAAGTGTATTCAAATAAAGAAAATTGTAACAAAACAAGTTTAATTAAATTTAAGTTACGTTAAGCTACGTAACATCAAAGTTTTAATGTGATGCAATTTTCAACAATTGATCTCACATGAAAGATTGACAAATATACACTACTACTATTTTCCCTTATTTCTGTTCGCTTATTGAAACACTGTTTTTGATCAAAACCTAGAAAATTTTCATTGCACTCCATAATAAACAAAAACCCATCATCGCGTCCTTCTTCTACATTGTTTCTAAAAGTCAACCTAAATATGTTGCGAAATGATTACAAGGTAGTGGTAAAAGAAAACCCTTATACCAGTTCATTAAACACTTGAAATATTACGGTTCATTTCATTAAGTACAAGTTTAAGTTAGGGTTAATGTTAATTGTAAATATAAGGTTGCGTTTTATCAGCTTTTTAAGCGATGTTTGCAAGTTATCTACTTGCTTCAACTGAAGCAAAGGATTTATAGTGACATCCCTATTGCTGATGCGACGAACGTATTTGTCATTGATCTCTTGAACAATGCAGGCGTCAGATTTTTGATTTTGACGTTGTAAAGGATTTAAGATATGCCTTTAGGCCCTAACTCTTTTATTCTAAAGAGCGTGTCATGGTGACGAGAGAGCGTTCAATAATCACCGTTTCTGTGCGCCTAGGGTGCTTTTAAGAAAAAGTTTTTACTCCACACCTCAGTAACATAGTTATAGGGGAACGGTGTCGTCACTTAAGGAGCGTTATATATATATATATATATATATATATATATATATATATATATATATATATTGAATTTAGCTTAGGTAGATTAGTTGTTCTTTTGAGGCTAGATTAAGTTAGATTAAGTTATCTATAATTTTTCTTAGTAAGGATTTGAATATATAACCGATTGTGACCGTATTTGAAGTTATTTGGTTTGTTTTTGGGTTGAATGTGTTTATTTTTTATTTTCACTTTTGTATGAATGTGGTCGAAATCGGGAAGCGAGCGCTGAGTTGTAAGGACTCGCGTGGGGCACGGCTACCGAGCTCACCGCTTTATTGGGCATTGTCCCTCGTGTGTGTGTGTGTGTGAGAATAGCGAAGCTGATGATTGGTGTGGATCATACCTCACCAATCACGTTTTACAGTTTTCGGCTATGCGGTTCCATGTATTTGTGAACGATTTTCCCCAAGGATCTGGACCGCTTCGGGGAAAAGTCATGTCAGGGTGGGTTGCTGCTCACCCTGTTTTATGTTTGAGGCCCGACAGCTCTCGGCTGTGCCATACTGGGGTTGATGCGACACAGTTATGTGTGTGTGTGTGTGTGTGTGTGTGTGTGTGTGTGTGTGTGTGTGTGTGTGTGTGTGTGTGTGTGTGTGTCTAATTATCGTTGTCTGTGTGATGGTGAGTGGAGTTTAACCATTCTCCATCACAGTAGCGGCTCGTAAGGCATGTGCCTGGGGGCCTATATTTTAGTGCATGGTACATGAGCAGAACGGAGGTTACGCAATATTGATTGAAATGTTCCAAATAAACTCAATACTATTGTTGTTAACTAAAAAAGTGCAATATACATTAAGTTACTGAGCAATATACATGTATCTACTAACAGAAATTCAGATATTTGAGAAGAAAGCTACGCCATTGGTGGGGGTTGAAAATAATTAAAGCATTTTGTATAAATATAACTTAGAAGCTCGAAATAGGGTTGCAAGTTAACTATTACATGAATATTAAGACGATGCTAAATTAGTGTTTATATTAAAAATAAATTGACTTTCAATTAAGAATTTATAAACGTAACGAATCGGAACTGTTCAATCTAGGGTATAATTTAATTTGAAAGTCAAAATATAGAGGCACTACCTTTAGTAGAAGGAATATAAATTGCTGCAAAATTTGTGAGCATTTTTTGTTTATTTAAAGTAACATATTAATTTTACACATAACTCTTGCGCCAACTTGAATTTAGCAAAAGTAACCTTGATGACGTCACATTTTAGGATGATTCCTAGATAATTTCACCTAAAATCAATTAAAAATTGATATTGTAATTGATTTTTATCGGGAAAAAATCTAATTCAGGTATATTAGGATGATTAAACCACATAAAAATTGTTAGAATGGAATTTCTCAGTAGCCCTAACAATTTATTTAAAAATTTCTTGCATTATACGTAGTAAAGTAGATCATATGTATCAAAATTTAAACAAGACCTTTTGAGTACTTGCCTACGTGCTTTACCATTGGCCATTTTAAATATCCCTCCGGCTAAAGAGATGAATAGTTATAAATATAACTAAGGAATGAGAGTTAGTCGGTCTGTAATTTATATTAACACGAGACGGTCGTGTCTGCAAGTCTCAAGTTAACATCAACAAGGGGTTGTTGATGGTTTCAACGCGCGAGGCCGTTTTGACATTTGTCACATAATTATGTATAGTTAGTAAATTCCAAATTTTTCGCATTAATTATTAAAAATAAGGTCACTTACATCTATTAATGATTGTATACAAAAGTTAAAAGTGCCTAAACGTCATATAAGAAAGAGGCTGAAATAAAAATTATAAATATTGTATTAACGAGTGCAATTTAAAATATATGACGTTCAATTAAAGGTTACAATAAACAGTGGGTTGAACCAATGTTATTAAACAAATAATAGCTATAAATCATAAAAATTTGGCAAAATTTCCGGTCATAGGAACATTTCATGGTCTAATAAACAAAAGGTGATACACAAGAATTACTAAAATTGTGTTTAAGCGTAACCCTTGGTGTATAATAATACAGACATTAACAAGTATGTAATATGTGGTTAAATTGGAATAGTATAAATTAAATAGCAAGCTTCAAATAAATGTAGTCGTTGTGTAGATGTTAGATATTAATTAATTAAGTAAGAGCTTTATTTTCTTTAAATGATGAAAACAATGATCGTGTGCTCATATTGAAAACAAATTTTAAAATATCATTAAAACTTTACTTGATTATGTAAAAAATCTGATAACTGAATTTATATGCACTATGCAGGGTAGATAGGAAGTATTTAAAATTATATGTATATCTCTATGACAACAATTAATTATATTGTTATCTTCATACTTTTTTTAAATATATGCGTAATCTGAATTTATCCTAGTGATCGTTCCTTCACAAGTACAGATTAAAGTAGGTGACACTATTATAGTGAGTTGGAAATAAAAAACAATGTCCACTTACGTAATGGCGACAGAATGTCCTTCCTAACTGCTTTTAAATGAAGTGCGGCATACTCCTAACATATTTGACACTCATAACACAGTCTTAATTACAATTATGTAGTATCATCCATAAACTAAGTAGTTTAATTTTTTTTGAGCTGTTAAAAGATTATAATTTGACTTTAAAATTTGTCATTATTGTTAAATGGAAAAGTGTTTCTAACAAGTTTGGTGGTTATTATCGATTGATACAGTGTTTATTTAACGCACGTATAAACCAATATTTATAACTACGGTTGAGTGATTCATTTCATATTACTAATAAACTTAAGAGGTAAACATAACCTTAAAAGAACCGATAGCTTTAGTGACCTTATTTGTACACTGACTATATCTACAAGTAACATTTATTTTTGCGATTAATTTTCAATATTAAATATTAATAACGTTTATAAATTTAGATTAATGGTTTCATAATTATTACAGTCAGTTTACATAAAGTAACATTGAGATGGTTTGATTCATAATTTGAATTAGAGGCATCTTATCTAAAGCGAATGAATATTCCATTGCATTTCTATTTACATCTGATCATATTAATAACTGTTATTGGAATAATTATATTTATCAAAGTTATGTTATTTGTCAAATCACAAACCATCCATATTGAATATAAATTAATATTACGTTACATTAATAACTTACAGAGCTAGGGTAAATAATTATTATAATTTATCATTCTAATAAATTGCAGTATAGGTTACTTATTTCAATTCAATATTCTCTTCCAAAAAAGTTTAAGAAAGTAAACTTTCTGTCTTAACTTCTCTTTTTTTTCAAGGAAGATTAAGTAAGCTTCATTACAATTCGGCACTCAATCTGATGACGAAAGATTAACACTTTAACTTTTAATTTACTAGTTTTGACGAGGAAGCGCCATTACAAATTTGGCTCCCTATTGTGGGACTTGCAACATTACAGATTTGTCGCCCAAAGTGAAGGCACAGTTTTTCACTTAAAGTTCCGTTACGAATTCCATCGGATAGTTCAATTACGTAAAAGCTTAAATCACTTTTTCTTGCGGACATTAAGTATGTATTTGGTGTTATGTTTCACATCATAATAGCAAGACCTCAGAACTTTAAGTCGGAGTTTTGGGATTTCACCTCTCGAAAAGACCTACAATAACTAATTTGGCAATTTAATTCTAAAAATACATTGAAAAAATTGTATCATCACGTTAAAACAGATTTTGATTTTGACGAGGATCGAACGACGTTATTAAGGATTCTGAAATCAATGGGTTACAAACACAAATGTGTCAATGAACAGAAAATTTTATGTAAAATGAAACACATCGAAAATTTCTGCAATTGCTAATTTCAGGCCAAGAGGTCAGATTTGTTGATCTAAACGAAACGTGGATTGATGAAAATAGTTCTAATATCCATAGTTGGGTGCACGATCCTGACATCAAAAGGAATCCATCTAAATTTAAAGTGAAGGTTATGGGTATACCACTGTGCACGCGAGGTATAGTTTAAGGCTTTCGGGATTATCATAAAAATATTAACGGGGACAGGGTTCAAAGTTGGGTGATTAAACGATTAATTTCTAGGCTGTCCAACCTACCCGGAAATTGAGGACGAAATTACAAAAAGGAACTGTGGAACAAAATTCAACCTTTTAGGTCCAGAGGAAAAATTAGGTAGTTGATATTTTGAGTAAGCTTTGGAGTCAAGTTGTACGATTGCCTCCTTACCGTTGTCAATATAACCCTATTGAAATGGCATTAGGTTTTTGTAAAAATTATTACAATAAGCAAATAAGTTCTGAAACTTCATCGAAAGATAGGATTCGGAAATTATGGCTTTAAAATTTATGCAAATGCTCTCATACAATGTGAGAAAATTCTTGTTCGCCCACGGAAAAGATTATCTCAAATGATTAGGGGAAAACATCCCACCTGTTATTATAGCACTAGCAGAATCCGATTCTTATTCAGATAGTGATATGGATTTAGATCCTTCTGGTGAAATAATGCAGTAGGAATAAGACAAAACTGTTTGGCATCAAAATTTTAGTAAAAATACGTTTAAATATTTGGTTTCCATCAGGTCTTGTCGGTGGATATAAAAATTGCAATTTTGTGGTCAACTCAATTTAACTACGAATTAAACAAATATATTTAGGGTTATTTACGTAACAGTTAAGAAAAGAACGGCGCAGCAAATTTTATCACGAGAGTTCTTTATTTTGAAAGAGTGAAAAAAGGAGAAGGCATTCTTGTTAGTTTTTACGTAGATTTGGTTAACAAAACATCTCGTTGTGTTAGATAAGTCACGATGTTGTCATTTATCCCCAATGTTAAGAATGTACAATTTCCGTTTTATGCACGTAGATAATAGACGTTCAAGGTCACCCGAGTTTCAACGGTTTTCGTGCAAACAAAGTCTAAATAGAGTGGAAAACCTTGTTGCGACGCTGCATTAGTTTCACTTTAGACATACAATTTTCAAAAGTCAAGCTTGGGAAGTAACTCTTTGTTCTTTTGACCACACTATCCCTGGATTTCCATGGACTGCGATAATACAAAGTAAGATGGAACAGAGTGTATGTAATTTTCTGATTATTTTGTTGTTAACTGCAAAATTCCGTAAAAAATACCCGTAAGACCCTTGATACCTTAATTACTATAATTTCGTTACAGTGTGTTATTTTCCAATAGTGCACCTGCTTTTAAACACGTTATAAGCGATATAATGCCCTAGGGCATTATGAAATTAAACAGAATGCGTAGTTACAAAGCCAAGGTGACTGAAAAACTCGATTATATTTTTTGCTAAAATAAAAGTCAAACCCACTTTGTTTATTACTAAAAATACGCGTGACAATAAATGTCAAAAATAAAATTCTATATCTTGTTTTAATTTAATAACACACTAAAAGGACATTAAACACAGAATGCACCACACGTGTTGCAGGAATAATGCCTTCGGTCAACCTACATCCTTCAGGGGCAAGTACACTGTTGACCTTGGAGCATTATTATACTCATAACACCGTTAATACTTTAATTACTATAATATTCTTGCAGTGTGTTATTTTCCAATAATGCACCTATTTTTAAACATGTTATAAGCGATATAATACCCTAGGGCATTATGAGAAAAACAGAATGCATAGTTACGAAAACAAAGTGATTGAACAAACTGGATTATATTTTTTGCTAAAATAAAAGTCAGCCCACTTTGTTTATTACTAAACATACACATGGCTGTAGAAGTGAAAATAAAATTCTATATCTTTTTTTAATTCAATAACACTCTAAAAGGGCATTAAATACAGACGGCACCACGGGTGTTTCAGAAATAATGCTCTCGTCAATGTACATCAATGTTGACCTCGGAGCATTATTATACCCGTAACACCCTTGGTACCTTAATTAGTATAATGTCCTTATAGTGTATCATTCTCCAATAATGCACCTATTTTTAAACACGTTAGAATGCCCTAGGGCAATATGAAATTACGCAGAATGCATAGTTAGGAAACCCAGGTGTCTAAACAAACTCGATTATATTTTTTGTTAAAATAAAAGCAAAACCCACTTTGTTTTTTACTAAAAATACGCTTGACAATAAATGTTACATCCCTCGGATCAGAGGCCGTCGGGAAGTACACTGTTGACCTCGGGGCATTATTATACATGTAAGACCCTTGATACCTTAATTACTATAACGGCTCTAGTGTGCCAAGCAGCGTTTATTCAAGTGCCCGTCAAGTATTTTGATATGTAAATGAGCAACAATTTTGAACGGTGTTACCGATAGAAAACTATTTAGTGAACCACTCCAAATAACATTAGTTCACTGCGTACTGAGTTATTTTAATCTCAAATCATTAAAGTCAATAAAATATTTAATTAATGAGAATGTGATGCTATAGCTTGTGGATAAAACAAAATAAAATCAATTTTTTTCGTTGATTGTAACAATTTCTGCTTGAAAATTTCTATTGAATATTATAAGGCAAAATTACTGAAATTCTTATCAGAGAAAGAGTAGATACATCGCCCATTACTATAAAAGTTTCAAAATGCTTCCCTACATAAAGCCATTTCCGTGAGTTGATAGCGAGTAGCTAGCTCTTCCTTTGACCTATATAACTAAAATACGTCATTGTACTGTATTCTTATTGTAACTCAAAAAGCTAGAGTAACTAAAAATTCAATCATTGATTAGTGTCACAGTAAGGAAGAGAAAACGAAAGATTATAAACTAAAATGTAATTATATAAATTGCATTAAAAACAAATTAGGTACTAAGTATAAATAAGAGAATGGGTTGTATTATTACGGAACATCCATAATATCATACAAGAAGCTTTAAACTAACTGCTAACAATTAAATTAGGTTCAGAAACTTGACGGTTGTCATGATGAAAGATCTCATTAAGATGACTAGTTGGTGCGATCTATTACAGCTAATTTAATTAAATATTACAGAATTGCACACATATTTCAAACGTGAATTTTTTAAACAAATTTATATTTCTAATTAGCTATTATCTTACTTTTTTCGTTAATGCAATTATGTATAATTTATGTAGTGAATACATAATGTCCGTACAATATTTCAGTCAAACCAAAGACAGAATTTTTGGATTCTTAGTTGCAGGATTTACGAAAAAATTCTCATCGTTATGTATCAAATATCTTCACTATTAGTTAGCAAAAATGGAAAATTCGCTTCTGTTAATATACACGTAGAATAGAACAATATTATTGTAGAAAAATCTGTATTAATGAATTTAAAGGAGGTACATTTTCAAAATAACTATTTACCAATCTCCATTTTTGGACTATACCGATCGAATACAAAACGCATGTTTAAATATCTAGTGTAGAAGAGCACGCCGCCTTCCAACCTACTAAGTGGAAATTGAAAGAAATAAAATACCTTTAATATTTTTTTAGAATAATTATGCAACTCCTTTTTAATAAGAAAATAGACAAACATTGTAAAACAAAAAATATAGACCTTCCATTCTACAAAACGGAAATTAAAAAAAATTAAATAATTTTAATAATAAAATTATAATAAGTTTTTGTAATGAACGAATAAGTTCAAAGATAAATATGTAATTAAATTAAATTAATAATAATTTTTAATAATAAAATACTTCTTTTGGGTGTTGTTAATGGTGTATCTTTATATTATACAATCTTAACGTTTCGATAACACTTACAGTTGTCTTCGTCAGTAGTAATATCTACACAATTGTTACAGATGTTCAAACAATTTTGTGAACGTTGAAAAACTAAAACATAATTGTGCTTTACGTTTCCTTAAATTTTCAAAGTGTCTGATAGAAGGGTAAGTTTCCTCCCCATAAAGGCCTTCTATATGAAAATGTGAACCTTCACCATTATTACACATAATAAAATACTTATCCTTTTTGGAGTTTTTTTCAAGTTCATAAATAAGCAACCACATTTTCATACGTTCATAACGAAAACAGGTAACATTGTACAAACAAAAACAATAATCTTTGCC
>JARFJB010001785.1:72500-139042 GCA_036346205.1 Vesta saturnalis
AATAAATATTTAAATTGTGTTACACACAAAACTCTATCCCAAAGCTTATACACTAAATATTTGTGCCCAGAATTAAAGTCTTCAATTTAGATAATATTATCAAATAAATGTAATTAAGAAAAGAACCAAATGAAAAGGTAACAACATATGAATCTTCAAAGCTAGATTATGATAAAGCATAGGTAATAACATTTACACAGTAGGTGGAATTTATGGATTCCTAATTGTAGAGGCACATTAAGAATATTATTACAGTATACTTACAATATTTTATGCAAAGTAGTCTATAGCACATTGCTATGAAAATTAGGCAATTTACAATTAAAACAGTAATAACAAATATCAACCGCAAAGCCGAATGAATTCAGTTGTACAGTTTTACTCACTCTACAGTTTAAATACGTGAAATAGAAACCGGCATTGTAGCCATTGACCCCAACACACAATAAGCAAATTAATGTACAATTGAATAGTTAGTGAAGGACGCAATTAACTGTTTATTAATTCAATCAACATATGTCTGTACAATCTTACACAATGCAACAATTAAGGGATCAAGCCTAAGTAATATAAAGACAGGTGTAATCGGTAACTTAGCTTTCAATATCCAGGTAGCCTGTCCTGAAGATCCAACGCAGCGACCAAATGTTTAACAGTTAGTCGTCAGATATCGCAAATTCTGCATCGGGTATCTTGTTAAAATGTATGAAGCAAAACTCACTTAATAGGTAAAATGTTGATATACCCAATTTATATACAGGGTATGTACCACATATAAGACAACATGTATCCAATATGTACAACATCTAAGACACGGTATATTATCCCAATATGTATAACGTCTAAGACAGGGTATATCCCAGTATGTAGAACGTATCTCTAAAATTAAATATATCAACCCAAAACGAAAGCACGAAAATAGATCTTACCTTCAATGAGGTAGTCAATCGGAGAATGATTTTACAATCTTTAAGAAATGAATTTAACCAAGTACAAATTCGAGAACAGCTGGTGTCTGTTTCGAAAGGCAAAATACTATATGATTATCCCCTAAAATGAATAAAGGAAAACTAACAACAGTTAATCTAATTAGTTACACCTTATCTTACGATTTATGATACAAAACTGATTTGTCCTTATAGAAAACCTGGTGAGGTTATGTATCACCCCATTTAGTTAATAAATTTTTTGATATCGTTTTACTTAATTATAGAACACCAGATATGTTGATGGCTAAAATTAAAAACGTGGTGAAAGGAGAAAAGAAATTTCCTGTTAATCCAACAGAATCGTATGTACTAACCGGTTACAGAATGTTAGTACATATTTAGAAAAATGATTTTAAAACCGGTCTAACTTGATGGGCTAAATAAGTCCAGAAACCACATTTTTCTTCATAAAAATACAAAAATGTCTGCTTCGCCAACAACCATACAGGAAGAGAACGCGCAAAGTCACTTATCACCCTGGTGTCAATCCTCTATGAGCCAGTGCCTCCAAAACAATAAGGTTGAATGCAACGTATGGGTGACTATCAATAAATTTTAACAATTTATTTACTTGAGAAAAGTAATATTTTCAAGAAACTACAGAGACGAAATTATAGAAACGCAGTTACTTTTAGAAAATACTAGCAAAACAGTAATAATCCAGAGATTTTAACAGGTCGAAAAATTGACTACATCATGCAGCGTAGGTAACGAATATAACATCCCCCTCTAGCAACATGGAAACCTCGGTAGAGTGAAACAAAGAGGTAGGGGGAACTGGAAAGAAGAGTGAGAAATTTGAGTAAATTTCAGGACCAAAAGCCCTAAAAACCTATGCCCAGCCCTGTTCAGTATCCCAACCCTATTTATATATAAAAACCCTTAAAAACCCACCATATTACCCAACCCAACTATAAGAATATAGATAGGAAAAAGTTAAATGTGGAACAACACGACGTATATACCACTAGATACACTTACCAAGCACACCACTCAAGCAAGCCACCAAAGAGCAATCCGACTCCAAACTCCAACTGTGAGTCCTTCGGTAGTCGACCGGTACTAGTAGAAAATTAAAAATAATAAAAACAAAAGTCAAAGGAGGGTATAACGTGAAGTGATACTTCCAAAAAAAATAAAACTAGGAGCAAACAAGAGAGGTCTATTACTAAAGTTAAGGAAGCAGATAGGATAAGGATGAGGTGATTATCTTCGCCCCATTGATTCTGGTAAGAAAGTAGTGTGGTGTACACCAAACCTAAAGAAACCCAAAGAAAAGTAAGAGAGGAACAAAGAAATGAAACCCAACTCGCAAGAAAGTTATCCCAGCCTCAGCCGAACTTACCAGGTGTAAAGGTCACGGATAACACAAAGGAAGAGGTTTCTGTTAAAGTAGCCTACTCTGCGTGGCCAACCAGCCACTCAAAGACATGACACATTAAGTGAGTTTGTGGCGCTTTCGACGCCTAGGAAATCCATTTATAGAACGACGTTTCCGAGAATACGAGATATTTTCAGCAATAGCCGAACAGTCAGAGGCAGAAGAATGAGAGTCTACAGAGGTATAATGTGGTTTAAGGTCTTTAGCGTGAAACACTCCTATCGATTTACCGTTAGAGTCTAATTCGTACGTCCAAGGTGACAACCGTTTTAATTCGAAACGGACCCACAAATTTAGGAACTAGCTTGGCATTAAAATGCCGGGCAGCATCAGTAAATAGTAGTACGGGAATTAGAGCACAGTTTGGTAAACTCCTTACTTCGAAAATGTACCCCGTTATCCGTAATAAGATGTTGAGGAGTGTCAAACATGAGAAAAATATGGCAGAAGCAGCTCGCAAAGGAAAAAACATGGGACTTTAGTAAAGTAGTCAGCCACAACTAGAATTAAGGAGTTGCCTTGGGAACTTTTAGGTAAAGGTACAACGATATCCGCACACAAAGCCTGCCATGGGCGAGTAGGAGCAGTTAACGGAGCGAAGAATCCATGAGACACAGTCTGTTCTGCCTTATGGGCAGCACAGGTCCGACATCTTCGAATATATCGTGCTACATCTACACGAAGAGCTGGCTAATAGTAAATTTTAGAGATGCGATTTACCGTTTTCGTTACTACGCAATACCCGGAAGTAGAGCCATTATGGTTTTCTCTCAAGATATTCAACCGTTGCCCTTTGGGAACTACAATTTTCCAGTCGTCCTGGAGACTATCAGAAAGAAGTTTTAGAAAGTTTGTATAGCAATTCATCTTTCACGAACCAAGAAGGAAACTTTCTAGGAGATGTTAATACGCGATCTTTCAATTTTAAATACCACGGGTCAGTCAGAAATGGTCGAAGTAGGAGAGTCATGAGAAATAGTTTCTAGTTTAGGTAGAGTCCGAGGCGGATTGGCCAACGCGCTAAACGCCCAGAAGGATTCGGTAGTTTATTAAGCCAGATAAGGGAATGGTGATCGCTGACCACCGAGAAGTACGCACGCACCTTCAACATACGGCCTAAACTTTTCGATTTCCTAAAGCACATCTAACCATTCCTTTTCGGTTGTTGAATAATGACGGTCAGTCTTAGATAATGACCGACTGATGTAGCTAGTCACTTGTTTCCCAGCAGAAGTATGTTGGCTTAAAACAGCGCCAAGAACAAAATCGGAGGCATCCGTTTGGATTGAGAAAGGACGAGAGAAGTCGGGACTGAAAAGAGTCGGAGCAGAAACTAGAAGCTTTTTCAACGAAGTGAATGCTTCATGGCATTGAGGAGACCAAATGAAAGAAGCATTTTTGCGAGTAAGAGCACTCAGTGGTGCAGTCAGAGAAGAAAAATTGGGAATAAATCATCTGTACCATCCCTCATTTAGGTATCGAAAGAATTGCAGCAACTTTGTCAGGATCAACCAAAAGTCCGTCTTTATTAACAGCATATCCTAGGTACTTTAATTCTGGAAGACAGAATTGACATTTATCTCGCCGAGAGTCAAGCCAGCTGAATTTAGATGTTGAAAAATCAGTGAGAGTGTTTCTCGAAGGTATGAGTAGAAATAATAATATCGTCTAAGTACGCAAAACAAAGGGTTCTAAATCTGCGCCCAAGACACGATCAATAAGGCGTTGAAACATCGCTGGACTATTGTGTAACCCAAAAGGAATTCTAGTAAATTGGAAAAGACCCCTATTAGGATCAGTGAAAGCTGTAAGAGGTTTAGAATCCTGAAAAAGAGCGATCTAAGATAGACGTAATATAAGGAAGAGGGTAAGCATTTTTTTGAGCACCGGCATTAAGTCGTCGAAAGTCGATACACAAACGGCTTTTTTCCTCACTAAAACGTTAGGACTGGACCATGGACTGTTTGATGGTTCAACTACGCCTAACGCCAACATCTCATCCAGCTCTTCATGAACTATTGCTTGAAGAGCAGGAGGAAGAGGGTAATGTCGTTGCTTTATCGGTTCCGAAGATGTTAAAATTTTATGTCCAAGTAGCGAAGTGCATCCCATAGTATCAGCAGTTATAGGAAAAGCGGTTTCTAAAAGTGCTTGTAAAGATGATTGTTCAAGAGGAGTTAATTCGGAGAAGGAATTTATATGTTCAGAAATGGTGTCTACCGAAGGAGAAATGCCTATTCCGAAAATGCGGTACGAAGTTTATCGCTCGCCAAAAGTCAATGCCCAAAATAAGAGTTTGTGATATTTCAGGTACCACTAGTACGTCCAATAGGACATATTTATCTTCTACAGTTAAAGAAAGAGATAAGTGGCCAAGAAACGAAGAAGAAAAGTGAGGGAGTGGAGAGTTGTAGGCGTTGTAATATTTGCCAACCCGGAGCATCCACTATAATACGTGAGGAGCCGCTGTTCAATAAACCCTTAACAGTGTGACCAAAAATTGAAACGTTTAGATAAGATCGTTCGTCATTGCGAACACTAGCGAAAATAAAGTCTAATAAATAGCGTTGTTTGTCAGCTAACCCGAAAACGGAGAAACCGAGATTAAAGAGACGATTGAGTTTTCCACTCGGTCAGAAGATTCCGAAATTAGTTTCCCTGATTTTTAGTACAGATAGCACAACTTATTTTGGTGTATCCAGGTTTTCCGCAACCATAACAGTGTTTATTTTGAGATTCAGGACACCTCGGTGAAGTATGGCCCTGTTTGCGAGAGTTCCAACAGCGTACAGAAGTAGAGGAAGAAGTAGGGATAGGAGTGGTATTGACCGTAGGTCTAGGAAACTTGGTAGAAGTCGAAGAATCACTATGCGAATCGACATAAGGCAGACTAGGTTCACGAAACTTCGTAGAACGTCTGGACAGTGGAGTTTTATAATTATCTTTGGAGTATTTATTGTGTTCCAGAAATAAATTGAGCCAGAGAGGTGATCTCTAGTAGAGCCAGATATGTGTGGTAATAAGGAGTCAGATTACGTCGTACTATTAGTAATTGCTGGTCTTTCGAAATAGGAACAAGGAGTCGTTGAAATAACCCTTGCATTGTAGCTACATAAATTCGTATTGTTTCTGTGACACCCATTGTTCACGCTTTAATTTCATTCAGAAGTCGTTCATCAAAATCAACTGGAAGAAATTCAGACTTGAGTAAGGTCACTACGTCTGCCCAAGAAGATAGTGAGGCTTTGTGAACACCAAACAATAATAATGCTTTCCCTGACAATAGTTCAGGACAAGCAGAGAATAGATAGTTATGAGTTAAACCTCTAGTAGAAGCAAGTTAATGAAGTATTACCTTCCCTCGAAAACGTTAGATTAAGTTTTGCTGCATAAATATATTTAGGAGTAGCAGCGATAGCAGGAGGAACAGTAGGCGCAGAGGAAGTAAGTATTGGTGTAGTAACATGACCTTCAGAATCTGAAGCAGAAGGGCTAGAAGAAGTAACTTGTGAAAAACTCACAGAAGCAGAAGGTTTACCTTTTTTATAACCAGATTCGACATCAGATCGTACCAACTGGAAAGACAGGAGAAAACTTCTTCAGCTGAGCTAGTTTTCATACGTTCACAACGTCTTTGAGCGTGAACCCAAAGAGTTCACATACGTTTAAATGAAACAATAGAAATATCTCCCGAAAGGTTGAGAGAGCAGTAGTAAGTTCCTGTCCTGCTGAACGTACGTAGCAACAAGATCAGTCGCAAAGTCGAATTGATAGTCGAAACCAGCCAAAGATTTAGCTGCTTCCTACTCTAAGACACTATTCACAGCCTTACGTAAAAGTTCTACAGGGATATCGGAAGGTATTCCTCTTGAAGTTAATTCATACTGAAGTTCACTTTTCCGTAAGCGATTTACGTCTATTTTCCATAAACTCGCCATGATGAACAAAAGAATTGAAGTATTAAACGTGAATTATTTATCTCAAAAAATGGTACTAATCGTAAAATAGTGTCTATACTATTCACAGCAATTAAATAAATTTATAAACCTAAGGTGAGAAAGTCGTAAATTTTTTTACAGAACTTTCGAAACAAATCTAATCTAAACACGCAAGCCAGTAACTAAAGTAAATAATAAGACCACAATCGAAAAAATAGTTTTAAATTTCACCAATATATCAGCATAATGTGAACATACTTGTAGCAGAAAATTTTATTAGGGACAGAATCTGTTACGTACAAATTTGTCCACTAACTTACCGTAACAGATAAGATAGCCTTAGGGCTGCCGGAAAGCTAAGTCAAAGTAGAGAAGTGGGATGGGTTCTACAGTGACGCAGGTGGTACCTACAATCATAAAAGAGAAGGGAGGGCGCTAGCTAAAATGATTAACAACCAGCCCTAGATAAATGGAGAGAATTAGTCCTAGCCAAGCAATGAATATAAGAAAGGATATGGGCAGTAAAAGAAATGGTTACAAGATAGAATGTCCCAAAACACAAGTAATATACTATATGCAAATATCATCTAAACGGCGCATATATATATATATATATATATATATATATATATATATATATATATATATATATATATATATATGCATATTAACTACGGTAGGTAAATTTATTTATTACTAAGGTAATAAATAGAAAGTGAAAGTTTTAACTTATTCATAAAGACCGTTATCTCTCTCAAAACCGACAATTTATGCACAAGAAGAGAATAAAATAATGATGATTTCTTAACGAAGGCATCCGTCATAAACGTTAGTAGGCTTTGAAAACAAAATTGGAAGCAATACGTCAAAATATTAAAACATTTAGTTTCGTGTCAGTGTCATTTAGTTGCTATTTTTCGAAGCTTGTTCTTGATTTTCAAAAATTGTATTGGTACCATTTCGTGTTTTTGTTCGACTTTTTCTTATTGTTGTTCGTGTTGCGTAGTCTTTTAGTGTTACAAAATGCTTTATACCAACGAAAAGATTTGACATGATATTTGTTTATTTTGAAGGCATCAGAAATGCTACAGTTGCTGCGAGGATATATGTGCAGCAACATCTTGATAGACTCCATCCGAGTAAAAAAGTATTTGTTCGAGTTATCCATCATTTGCGAACAACTGGAAACGTTCATGTTCCTGTATACCGCAAACAACCAGGGGACGCAACGAAGAGAATATTATTAATGTTTTAGCTTATGTTCAGTTTAACCTGAGAGTAACTCGAAATACCGTTCAAAACATTCTCAAAGAGCACAGATAAGCCAGCTTTGGATTTTGAACCTCCACTACAGCGTAAAAAAGAATATAGCTCGGACAGTGGGAAGTACCGCTTTGATCTTTGTACGTCCCCAATGCACATCATGGAGGGGAGACTACAGCGTGCAATCGTTTTCGTACCGCGCCGTGGGCTTATTTCAACAGGAGAAAGATGGATTGTACGCCAACTGGGTCAGGACCGTATTAAAATTAAAATTATTTTTCACGTGTGTCATTAGTTGGTAATTTCGATTACTTTTAAACCATAAATGATAAAAAACCAACATTTTCGCTTTCTTTAGAATGAACCATAATTTTGTATATATATATATATATATATATATATATATATAGATAAAAAATAGATGATTTTTAAGCTTAACAAACTAAAATATTACAAGTTAGCTTCATCGGCTGAAAAAAAGGTACTTAAAGCGATCAAAGACACCTCTGCGTATGTTTTGAATGCAGTTTTTAATTCTGTTATTGTTTATTAGGAATTTGTGAGTACTTTATGTGGGGTTAGTTGGTAGCAAAATAAGTGCTACATCAAAAATTAAACGCTTCGGACCACGCATTTGTGATCAAAATTTCGAATAACAAAATTTAATTTGTTGAGGAATCGATAAAATTATTATTCTATTACCATACCTTATGCACCATTTTATGGATATTTTCATATTTTAAAATATACTTTATTACGTAAATTGTATGTAAAAAATCAAATGCTAATTCTTTTCTAGAAAGTTTAGTATTCAAGTCGAGGAGGTATACTAAATTTACATCATTTTTATTACTTGGAAGACTACTGTAACGGAATGCTAATTTTGAATAGTAACATATATCTCATCATAGTGTTTTTCGAAACGTATCTATTCAAACCCGTTTTTACGAGTAAAATACAATAAATTCTTAGAACCGCGTGGAGCTTGTACAAATTTTCAAAAATCAATGAAAAACGTATAAAATAAGTATCAAGTTGCAATCAAAACTTTTTCAATACGGTCCACACAAACAGCAACGCTCTCCACTTCGATCAATAACCGACTGACCGGGCTCGCTTAACTTATTTAAGATTCGTTGCAAAATCAAATCGGCAAAATTGGAACGTGCGTCAGAACGTCGAGTGTCCAAGCTGTATTACTTTTTAAGCTGTGCCTCCACTATAAACTTACATAGATTTACTTAATCATGTTTCTACAAAAACCAGTAATATCTTGTTGAATCAGTGGTTATTGACTGGTGCAGATTTTGACCGAAGACTAGACCATTGCCACTGGATTTGGGATATGATGGGAGAAGATCGGCAAGTTCTTTCACGTATATAGTGGACAGATGAACCCACCTTTCATAGTAATGAAGGTGTGGATCTCTATAATACGCACTATTGGTCAAGAACGAATCCGCACTGGTCCAGGACCAAGGTCGTTGGTCTGTAAATTGTTGGGAAGAAATTCTAGGAGGGCGAATTATCGCCCATCCTTTTTTAATAACCAACTGAATGGTGACAATTACATAGGGTTTTTAAGAGAGGAATTAACGATTTTGTTAGAGGAAGTGTCCCCTGAAATTCAACAACGAATGCTGTTCCAGGACGATGGATGTCCAGCTCACCTTGTGGTAAAAGTTCGGGAATTTTTAGATGCCAACTACCTTGGTAAATGGATAGGACGGGGCGGCATCTTTCCATGGCCGGCTAGACCACCAGATTTAGCATGCCTGGATTTTTATTTATAGGGTCGAGTAATAGATATGGTTTGCAACCGAACTCACTACACGGGATAACATGATTGGACGAATAAGCTACTGTATGCAAACTATTTCAATTGCTGAACTAGAGAGTGCAGTTTTTTCTACACGGGAAAGGATGCTTAAGTGCATTCAGAACTATGGAGGAACATTTAAAGCGACATTGACTAAATTGTGGCAATTAATTTAAATTCCTTTCCCAACTCAAATATAGTATAGATATTGCACAGACAGCGGCGTAATACTTGTTTTAATGGTATATTCGGTTGCAAATAGGAAGTTACGGTTTGCGCTTACGTTTTAGGAATTTTGTCCTCTATTTAACTATGTAAAAAGAGACAGAGCGAACTATTTAAAAATTTCATGATAATGCGCAATAATTGTTGTAATGTCAAATAGCGCCCTCTAGCTACCACGCAAAAATCTATTCGGACAATGATTATGCAGCAGGTTACTAAGTAAGAAGAGCTCCTTTACATGAGACTAGTTTGTTCAGTTCCGTTAACTCATACCCGAGTTATTGCCATTTACGCTTGCATCAACTGTAGCATTTCTCATGCATGTAAAATAAACACATATCATGACAAATAACTCTTCGTTGGTATAAAGCATTACGAAATGGTACAAATGCAATTTTTTGAAGTCAAGAGTAAGCTTTGAAAAATAGCAACTAAATGACACTGACATGGAACTAAAATGTTTTAATATTTTGACGTATTGCTTTCAATCTTGTTTTCAAAGCCTACTAACGTTTACGACAAATGCCTTCGCTAAGAATTCATTGTTATTTATTCTCTTCTTGTGCATAAATTGTCGGTTTGGAGAAAGATGACGGTTTTCATCAATATGTTAGGACTTCCCTTCTCTATGTATTACCTTAGAAGGCAGTAATTAGCTTTTTGAGAAATATTGGATTTTCTGTTGATGTTTTATTTGTCGAAAAACTTTTTTTTCCAAAGCCTGTTTCATGTTTTTTTTATGCAATCGTCGGAGACCGCCGGAGGTCGAGGTGTATAAGGGTATGCAACCGACTTTTTTCACTATCGCTAAATCGCCTTATCAGCTCATTTTACAACTTTTCGGCCATGATATCTGGATGTGTGTCTGTGCGTCTGTATGTCTGTGTCGGTATATGTGGTTGTATGTTAGTATCCACGATAACTCCAGAACAAAAATACCTACGTACTTAAAAACTTTGTATTTAAGTTTATTATCACTGGGTTTGGAGCTGATTAGATTTTGGGAGAAAATCAGTGGCGGAGAGGGAGGTTTATTAGAATCAGTTTTTGGTTTGTATCAAATATTTCAAAGATATAAAAATGCCTAGATATAGACCTTAAACGTATCGATTAATTACGTTATATCCCATTTTTCGATACGACCTGTTATTTAGCGGCAAAAATACCTAAGGTAGTACTTAAGTGTCAAATTATTTCAATGCCTGAATAACGATTAATTTTATAAGAAAAAATGCAGATATATTCTTTACAGAAAATTTAGATTTACATAACATAACACGGTAAGTCTAAAAATGAATTAAATATTAATGAAAATGGTTAAAATTAATTATTGATATCTTATAGAAGCCGGCGGCTTTGGGTCAACATGTATTTATGTCTATTAATCTATATCTGACATGAAGCCTTAAACGTCATTCTGACATAGATTATTGTTTTTGTTTTTACAATGTTGCCTGTTTTCGTTATGAACGTGCGATAGTGGTTGCATAGTTACCCTAAACAAACTATAATTACAATTATTTCATTTCTTTTAATTTTTTAAGTTAGCATCTAGATCTGACATGAAGTTCTTGTTTTTACAATGTTGCTGATTTTCGTAAAGAACTTATTATAAAAGAGGTTGCATAGTATTAAATTTATTTCATTTCTTTTAATTTCCATTTTGTGGGTTGGAAGGTCACAATAGATATTTTCTTCTTTTGGAGACCGTACAGCATACTCTTGTAGTAACTGTTGAATTTTTCATGAATTCCAAATATAAAGCAAGTATATCAAATTTTATTTTATTTGTTAACGGTATATAGCCGCGTCCATTCTTGGTTGGCCACCCAGTACATTGTCTGCGTAATTTTTAATAGCAATACACTGTGGTATCCGTCCATTTTGTATGCATATTTTTAAATTTATTGCAGTGCCCTTCCTTCAGGGTTCTATACCATCATGTACATTCAAATTTATTCTAATAGCCGTATTTTTTTTTAGTATTCTATATCCATACCGTCTATTCTTCTGGAACCATAACGATTTGCTATAAAAAAATAAAATTATGTTTTATAACTGCTTAAATAATTTAAGATTAAATACGCTTGTCAACAAAATTCAACTATTTATTTTCTTTTTATTATTACCGCTAAATAATAATAATAATAATAATAATAATAATAATAGTAATAGGGGAGTAAAGTCGAACCAGCACCTCCACGTGGTACTCCCCGGGTAACGCTAACGCTGGTCGCATGTCGTTCGTCTTCGTCTTTGTTTTTTCCGTATTCTTCTTTTCCTCATACTGTTAGTAAACACCTTCTTCTGTCATGTTCTTTGTTTTTTTTGTAAGGAGAGTAAACTCCGTTAAAAAATCCGAAATCCAAGGTGTGAAGCGACCCGTGCTGAGGGATGTATGGTTATGCGCAGTTAGTCGTTAACGGAGCTTTCTAGATACTTGGCTGCCTCTAGATGTAAACAGTTAAGCCTTGCCATGGTATGGGACCACTGCCATGGCCGACGTTTATTTGTTCCCCACTCGTGGGATTTAGTATGAGTGACTCTATAAAAAACACAAATGAGGATCCATCCTCTGAAATGGACGCGATAAACGGGTATTTGCGTAAAAATAAAAACCCTACGAGAGTGGAAAAGGTGGAAAACGTTCCCCGGTTCCTCCTCGTAAAGAAAGTGAATGGTGACTTTATAAAAACATCACCATTTTTAATTGAGAAAGGATTAAGAAGTTTCTGTGGCGTAACGAAGTGCACTAGAAAGATGAAAGACGGCTGTTTGTTAGTGGAAACTGTGAGTAACCTGCAGTCCAAAAAAATGTTAACAATGGTTCGACTATGTGACACAGATGTGGTGGTACAACCACATGCTCATTTAAATACTTCAAAAGGCGTAGTATACTGTCGAGACTTTCTGAATTGTACGGATGAAGAAATACTTGAAGGTTTAGCTGAAGAAAAGGTAATTGGTGTAAAAAACCTGACTATTAAGAAAGATGGAATGGCCATCAACACAGCCAGTTACATTTTAACATTCGATTGCCCTAATGCACCGAAATCAATTAAAGGAGGAATTCACCCATTGCTTGTCAAACCGTATATCCCTAATCCCATGAGGTGCTTCCGATGTCTGAAGTTTGGCCACACTGCTAATTTTTGCAAAGGTGAAAACGTTTGTGACTGTGGAGAAGCTCCCCATGAAGGTACAGCGTGCGGCAAGTTAAGCTGCGTAAACTGCAATGGATCACACTCATCAAGATCGAAAGCTTGTCCAGTTTACAAACAAGAACTAATCATTCAAGAATTGAAAACAACAAAAAAGATCCCGTATTTAGAAGCAAAGGCTCAAGCTAATCTATCACCGGTAGTTTCAAACAGGACCTATTCCTCTGTTGTAGCGCCTGCTACGTCAACAGCTACCACAAAAGAAATAATTTCTGAAATGGTACCCATAATAAAAGACATAGTCAGGAATACGGTAAAAGAAGTTTTGAAAGAAATCACAGCACAAAAAGCTACCCCCACAGCACTCACAGCAGAGGAGCTGGCACAGACTGAAATAGACCATGAAAAGCCAAGAGCAATAGCTCAAACGAGCGCAAACAAACAGCCTCAACGAGAAACACGTAGCACCATAATTAGGGAATCGTCAGGAGATGTAAGAAGCTGCAGTGAAGAGCCGCAGCAATCATCACACTCTAAAATGGATACCGACAGCAACTCTAAGAAGAGGCTACCCACTGACTCCCCACGTATTTTCAGCGAGGAGGAGGGCAGTCTCGAAATCACTTTCTTGGACCCTAACACTAGGAAGCAAAAGAAAGGGTGGCCAAAGGGGAAACCCAGAAAATCCTCAAAATAGTCTGTGATATATCTCTAATCATTTATGTTGTTCGTCTATAACCGTATAGTGTGTTGTGTATATCCATTTATTTACTCACAGATATTTTATTTTATACATACTCTATTTATATATTTTATAGTTCAAATTTTATTCTATTTTATTTATGTTATTTATTAAACACATTTCGTCTGCTCATAACCACATTCTCCATCAAATTATAAAAGTTAATTCCACAAAGACACTATCAATATGGCCAATTTAATACAATGGAACTGTAATGGTTGCATTAAGAGCTTAGAGGAATTACAAATTTTAATCGGAGAATACAATCCATTCGCTATAAATTTGCAAGAAACGCATTTTAAACCCAGTGACATATTTAAAATACGAAACTATGACTGTATCAGACAAGACGTACAAAGCGAAAACAGAGTAAAAGGGGGAGTTGCCATTTTAATTAAAAACGATAGTTTATATCGAGAGATAAAGTTAAACACAAACCTACAAGCAGTCGCTGTACTAATACAATATCCTGTTACAATAACATTATGTAACGTGTACTTGCCAGAAGACAACTGGATAACATCCGATCTAGAAAAATTAATTTCGCAGCTTCCTACTCCGCTCATGCTAACGGGCGATTTTAATGCACATAGCCAGCTATGGGGATCAACAAAACGAGACAACAGAGGAAAGAAGATAGAACAACTTCTTGATGGAAGCAACATGGGTTTATTAAACAACGGTCATTTTACCCACTTTAATTCTCGGACAAACTCGTTTTCAGCGATAGACCTTACCATAGCCTCCCCACAGTTGGCTATGAGTTATTCATGGAACCCAGTCGCGGATCTGCATGGAAGCGATCATTTTCCAATACTCATCTCTTCAAAGAAAGAAAAAACTGAATATTGCTTGTCTGGTAAATGGCGAACGGCAGATGCAGGCTGGAATAAGTTTAAATCACTTATTCCAAAAATTAACAGAAATCAATCTGCGGAATTAATAACGAGTACTTTGAGAAACAATATAATAAAAGCCGTAGAACAATCCATCCCAAAAACACGCAGGTATTTGAAAAAGCTACGTGTTCCATGGTGGAATAGGGAGATATCAAACGCAATAACGAACAGGAAAAAGGCGTTGCAAACTTTTTCAAAATTTCCAACATCTGAAAACTTAATAACTTTCAAAAAGATGCGAGCCGTAGCCCGAAAACTAATGCTAGAATCAAAAAGACAATCATGGAAAAAGTACGTTTCAGAAATAACATCAAATTCATCAAGCGGGGAAATATGGAATAAAGTTAAAGCCATAGCCGGAAAACATTCACAAAAGAACATAATAAAGTTGAAAGATCAGGGAATGTTAATAACGGAACCTTCCCAAATAGCCGAAAAAATGGCCATCCACTATGAAGCTACGAGTTCCTCGGAAAACTATAGCCAAGAGTTTAAAAGACATAAAAAGAACAAGGAAAAAGTAATTCATTTTAGCGAAAACATGGAAAGCTCTTACAACAAACCCTGGACAATGGCTGAGCTACAGCAATCCCTCAAGAAGGCAAAAGAAACTTCACCAGGAGTAGATAACATTCCATACGCAATGATCAAGAACTTGCCATTACCAGGATTAGAGGACGTACTCTACTTGTACAACAAGATCTGGTCAGAAGGAGTGATCCCAGGCGACTGGAAAACGTCTCTAATCATTCCCATCCCAAAGACGGGAAAAAACCAATTAGAAGCGGAGCAGTCACCAACCCATCTCTTTGCTTAACTGTATAGGAAAGTTATTAGAAAAAATGGTGAATAACAGGCTAGTAGAATACCTAGAAACGCACAATCTAATAAACAAGTTTCAATCGGGATTCCGAAAATCGTACTCCACTAATGACAACATACTCCACCTTGCCAATGTTGTACAAGAAGGATTTGCAATGTATCACCACACCACGGCCGTATTCTTTGACCTAGAGAAGGCATATGACCTAGTATGGAGGCACGGAATATTACAAACAATGTATGAATGGGGTATTAGAGGAAAGATGCCAAGCTTCATTGACTCTTTCCTAACAAACAGAAAGTTTCGAGTAAAAGTAGGGAACAACATGTCTACGATCTACCCACTAGAGAACGGGATCCCCCAAGGATCCCCATTAAGCGTCACTCTATTTGTCATAGCGATAAACAGTATAACAAAAGGCCTAGATTCGTCAATAGGAAGATGCATTTATGTGGACGACATTGTAATATTTACAACTTCAAAAAATTCCATATCACATAATGCAAAAATGCAACAGGGCATTAATATCATATTGGAAGAAGCAGAATCTGTGGGATTTCGTATTTCAACAACCAAAACCGTGTGCATGCATTTCTGCAGGGGCAGAACACCACACCACCAGCCAAACCTGTACATGAAACAGAACAGAATTAAATGTGTACAAACGTTCAAATTCTTAGGTGTGTTGTTTGATTCCGTATTAACTTGGAGACCGCACATACATGCTACTGCGACAAAAGCACGGCAACATTTAAATATTATAAAATGTCTCTCTAATACAAAATGGGGAGCTGACAGAGAAGTCCTCATACGACTTTACAAATCCTTAATACTATCCATCTTTGACTACGGAGCAGCAGCTTACGGATCAGCGTCAAGATCTAATTTAAAACAACTAGATGTACTACAAAACCTATGTATCAGACATGCAATAGGCGCTTTCCCAACCAGCCCTAGCTGTAGTCTACAGGTAGAGTCCGGCCTACTACCACTAGAAAAAAAGACGAATGTGGCAATTATTAAAGTACGCAAACAAAATAGTGAATAACCCTCAACATTATAATAACGAAATAATACGTAGCGACCAAATAATCCCACAAAAGAAACTCAACAAACCACTTAGATACAGAATTAAAAACGGATTACAAGAATTACAGATAAATCGTATAGCGGAAGTAAACAAGACGGAACTAAAGAATAAGGTTTGGGATAAATGGGGAGAAGAATGGTCGTCGAAAAATAAACTACTGAAATTACATATTCCCTTCCCCAAAGACCGAAAACCGTACCCTAGTACTACAAGAAGAGAGGGTGTCATCCTTTCCAGGCTAAGAATAGGTCACACCGCAGTTACACACGAATACATACTAAAACGAGAGGATCCGCCAACCTGCTGGTTTTGTACTTCTGCTTCAAGACTCACTGTACAACACATATTTGAGACATGCCCAGCACTTTATAACATGAGGCAGCGCCTAAACTTGGCCAACGAACTAGAAATTGACTTAAAGCCAGATAAAGACCGAATCAGAAATATTACAACTTTTTTAAATACAACCAAGTTATTGAATAAGATATAATTCATTCGTACAAGCTCAGTTTAAAACAACGGTAAACGGCAAATAACCGCACGGTTGACGCCGAAACACACAAAAAAAAAAAATAAAAATAATAGTAATAATAATAATAATAATATTTAAAAGAAAAATAAAAATAAAGAAGTTGTGGTTATTATATTGAAGATTACATTTAAGAAACTTACCTCTAACACTGTATATATCACAAAAATAGTGTTTTCTTTTTATTTTAGCAACATGTTTCAAGATTTATTGTATTTACGTTTAATTTTAATTTAAATGTGTAATAGTTCAAATAAAAATTAGTTACTGATAATAAAAATACTAAAAGGCAAGAGATATATTGATGGTGACAACGCCATAATTAATGGAGAAACCTACCACCTCTACGGCTACAAATGCTGAACGTGTTACTGATTCACAACAGGATCAGCCCACTAAGGCTAACAGAGCTGCAGGCATACGACGAACGAAATGGACAAATCAAGTGAAGTCCGACATATATCGCAGTTACCTGCAAATTACAAAAATGGAAACAATTCATATAAAATATGGTGCTGAACTTCATAGACGTGTTATTGAACTTCACCCCATCCTTGCAAATAAAACTATACAAAATATAATAGATCAAAAAAGATTACTTCTTATAAGAAATCTACTACCAATTGATGTAACTAACCAGATACGTAGAGAGGTTGACTAAAACTTGGCTTACTAAATGAAGAAACGATTATAGAAAATGAAATTGAGCAAATCAATAACACCCCTCAGCAAATTATTAATAAAGAAACACCTAACCAGACAAACAGAGAGGTTTTGGTAGAACCTGTCTTACTAAATCGAGAAACAAAACACAGAACATGAAAATGAACAAATTGGAAACACAAATAATGAAATATATAATGAAGATCAAATACTACTACTTTTGAAAGATCACATAACAAAGAATATAGCTTTATACTGTGATGTGCACCTGACCAGAAGACCCAGACCACCGATACTAAAACAAAATAAGAAAACAAAACATACCTTTTGAGACTGGTAAATGAAGTGCTACAAACACATATCAATCCTCAAAACAAGCTCCAGAATTTAAATGACATCAGGTATGGCGTAGCTGTTACTATATTAGAATATCATAATCAAACAATACTACAAAATGATTGCGCACCTACAAAGAATGCATCTATCAATTTAGAAAAACCTTGGGAGCATAGACTAAAACAGCAAGTTGAAAATTTAAGAAAAGATATAGCTATTCTTACACAAATATCTAACAATAACAAGCAACATAGTATTAAAATACAACGTAAAACAAATTACATTATTGCAAAGAATCATAACGAATTTAATTCCTCTTTAAGTGAAATTCTTGATTTGCTTAAACAAAAACTTGCCGTGAAGAGTAATAAATTACGAAGATACAAAAAATCTGAAATCAGAAGGTTACATAACAAACTGTTTGAAAAAAGTCCAAGAAGATTTTATAGATATATAACAGAAAGTCCTTCTACAAATAAACAAAAAAAATAGAAGAACCCAATGATCAAGAAACAACTCAATACTGGAGTAATATCTGGGAAAATGAACAACGTCACCAAGCAAACTCACATTGTATTAATGAAGAAAAAAAACGCTTACAAAATTTAAAAATCATGAATAATGACCCCATAACTGCTGAAGATATAACTCAAACGTTGAAACATGCCCAAAACTGGAAAACTCCTGGTGTATATAGAATTCATAATTTTTGGTTGAAAAAAATTACTTCTTTACATGACAATATTGCACAAGCTTTTAATATGTTAATAAAAAATCAAGAAGATTCACCTGAATTTTTCACACAAGGAATTACCTATCTCATTCCAAAAACAAATCCACCAAGCCAAGACTCAAGTAAATACAGACCAATAACAGTCTTACCAAATATTTATAAACTATTTACAGCTGTCTTAACAAAAAAAAATTATGAACATGTTGAGTTGAATTCTATACTTGCTAAGGAACAGAAAGGATGTACCAAAAATAGTAAGGGTTCTAAAGAGTAGATAATTATAGACATGGTTATAACACTTGATGCCCGTAAAAATAATAAAAATTTACACTGGGCATACATTGACTACAAAAAATCCTTTGATAGTGTTCCCCATTCCTGGTTATTAGAAATACTACAGATATACAAAGTAGCACCACAGATTAAGAATACTCTAGAGTTCCTTATGAGCAAATGGACAACTGACATAATATTATATGGTAGACCTATAACACAAATAAAAATTCGTCGAGGTATTTTCCAAGGCGACTCTTTGAGTCCCTCGTGGTTTTGTTTAGCTCTGAACCCTATATCTATATCAAAGTAAATATAGTTCCGCTTGTAATTGGTTGTACAGGAGAAATACCACGAAACCTTTTCAGGAGTTAGAGAAATTGCAAATGCCAAGAAATCTTTATCAAACGATGCAAAAAGCTGTAATCCTTTCTACCTACAATATAATAAGGAAAGTCTTAAATATCGACAAAAATTTATAAGCATTAATTTTGAAGGATGGATTGAAGAAAACAAATAATTGTAAAATTAGTTATGAATTGTATCATTTTTTTCTGTGTTGTATATTCTTTGCATTAATGCCGTTATACAAACTGTAATTACCCTTATGGAGAAATAAACTTAATAATAATAATAATAATAATAATAATAATAATAATAATCATAATAATAATAATAATAATAATAATAATAATAATAATAATAATTGGGAGCGCAATATGCTTCGACGGAGAATGCCATAGTTGGTCGCATAATCACATAAGTAGTATACAAACTTTCGAACTATATGCCATCTGGCAATCTCTACTTTTATGCAGACTCCAAGAAAATAAAGATTACATCATTTGCTGTGACTCTTTAGGTTCATTACTAGCGATCCAACACCACACCAACCAACAAAATACTTTATTAAACATGATCAGAGGACAACTAAACTACTTAGAATCCAATGAAAGGAAGAACATCTACCTAATGTGGGTTCCGGCACATGTCGACATACATGGAAATACATGTGCAGATAAATCAGCAAAACAAGCTGCCAATCTAGCTACAATTGACGAAATGAACGTCACATCAAACGACTTAAATACCTTTTTAAAAAACAAAATCATGGTACAATGGCATGACACCTGGAGGGAAAAACATGTTGCAATAAATCAAGAAAGGCCACAACTACCTATCTGGCGTAACCAATTTAACTTAAATAGAAAAGAAGAAGTAATTATGACGAGACTCCGAATTGGGCATACAAACATCACGCACTTACACTTATTAGGAAAATCACAACAAGAGATATGTAGAAATTGGAACAAAAATATAACATTAAAATACATATTTATCGACTGCCCACAGTATCATGAAAATCGGGAACGTTTGCAACTTAGTAACCGAATGGAAGAGATAGTAACTAGTGAACTAGAAAACACAAGAAAAATACTACAATTCTTGAAAGAAACGAGATTATATAATAGAATATAATTGCTAAACGAAGAACAAAGGCACAAAACCATAGCAGTTGACGCCTTAACACTCAAAAAAAAAAAAATAAAAAAAAAAATAAAAAAAATAATCTCATAACGATAGGTTACTTTGGTAATACACCCCTGCCTTTTGTCAACACTCAGCTTACACCTGAAGTAAAAAAAAAATAAGAAACAAATAATAATAATAAATTATAATTAAATTAGTTAATATAATTAAAATAAAAGTTTCAAATTACAATAACAATTTTACCATCATTTTAACTCCATACGAAAGAATACTATAAATGTGACTGTAAGAATAACTAATACACGTTTCTATACAGGGTAATGACTAGCGCACGGACTAAAAAGCATAAAAAAACTTAAAATAAGCGCTTAAAAAGCATAAAGTTTTACTTAAAAAGGGCATGAAATATGTACAAAAAAGGCATAAAAAATATAAAAAAGCACAAATTAAAAACAGAATTTATTCTGTCTTAACATAGCTAAATTTTTTGTTATGTTAGTAGGTATGTATAACAAAATTAACTTTTGTAAAAACAAGCAATAACCAAATGTTGGTTTAAATGTTCCATTGTGAAGTTTTATCTCCTATCACTTAACACGTTGGCTGCCGCCATGAAAAGACAGACTGTGGTCCCTCCGTGCCAAATTTTATTCTGTCTTGATTTCGACGTAATTTTACTTGTACATTCCAGAAATTTTGCAAAATTACTATAGCTATTATCATTTTCCATATTTAAAAAAAAGTGTGGCACAGCATTGGTACCTCGTGCCACAGAATGTAAAATATGTACCGCTTGTGCCGCGAGGTATGGATACTGTGCCTCAAAGACAAGTCTGAACAAGTCATAACTGCTAGAATAGACTACTGTGCATCTGCAAAATTTGCGCGCCAGTTCTGTTTTATAAGTAATTGGTTAAACAGTGAATCGTGATGACTTACGAAAAAAACGATATTCGTCTCCAAAAACTATGGGACACCATAATATCAGACGAAGAGGAAGATCCATTTGCTACCAATGAATCCTCAGATGAATATTCACCAGGAAGCGAGACTGAAAGTGATAGTAAATGTGAGGAAATTTCTAATAAGGAGCAGTGACGCGATATAAAAAAACGTGAAGACGAAGGGCGGACTTGTTACGTGCGTTCCAAACTCATCTTCATTGTCAGGTATAATAAACAATAAAATCGTACTTCGCATGTAGGAAAATAAGTAATGAAATTTTAATTCTCTTTGTGAATTTGTAAATTTTATAAATAAAAAAATAAATAAATATCTCTGATATCTTCAGATCTGCGTCATTCTCAACCTGGACCTTCGTGTGAGGCTTCGTCTTCTAGCTCTACTAGAACTGTTTATGGAAATGAATCTATCGACTCTTCCTGTAAGTTCCAAAAACGTCCATAAGTACATTGGTATATCAAGTAGGAGTTCTAGCCCAATAATTTTATGTGAATTTATATTTACGGCTTCCTTGTTACAGGCCAGTCCGACGTTGAAAATGAAGCAGTTGCTCTTGACCAAACCCTAAAAGAAGTGGTGCGTCAAGCTATGGCCGAAATACCATCAGTGAGCTCAGAAGAAGAGCTCTTGGAACACGAAAGAGTAGAATGGTAACCAATCACTACCTCATCAATCATGAAGTCTTTCGATTTTGAGGTACCCGAAGTAGGAATAATACCTCATTTAGTGGAACAATACTTTTCCAAAAGTCCGTACTAGTCTTTTCAATTGTTTTTTACACCTGAAATCATACATCACATTTAGACTAACAAATACGTAGCCCAAGTAAAAGAAAAAACTAACGAACCGAAATTTCGTATTCATAAACGGACTGATACGAGTGACAATGAGATTATTTTTTGCCATCTTACTGTGTATGGGTTTATGTCGATTTCCGTCAATTACAGACTATTGGTCTAAATAAGAAATTTTCCAAAATAGTATTTGCAAGTATATGAGTAGAAACTGATTTCAATCGCTATTATCTACATTACATTTCTGCGACAATGAAGAAGTGCCACAAAGAGGCGTCGATAAACTTCGTAAAATAAGACCTTTGCTAGATTTGCTGATCGAAAGGTATAAATATGTTGTAGTACCGCCAGAAAACGTATGTATTGATGAAACCTTGGTACCATTCCGAGGACGAGTCGGCTTTCGTCAATACATAAAAAACAATAGGCATAAGTTTGGAATAAAAATCTGTAAATTGTGCATCAAAAACGGATACACTTACAACTTTTCAATGTATTGTGGACAAGCTGAACCAAAAAATCATTCACATTCTTCCTCAGAACAAGTTGTTTTAGACTTGATGTAACCACTCCTAGACTCTGCTAGAACATTATTTGTTAACAATTTCTACACCAGTGTGAATCTAGCAACTCTGCTGCTTCAGAGAAAAACTCGTCTAGTTGGTACACTCCGGAACAGAAGAAAACATAACTGTCTCGAAGTAAAGAAAGCAAAAATTGGAAAAGGAGAATGTATTGCTCGATTTATTGATCCCGGAATTGTTATGCTAAAGTGGAAAGGTAAGAGAGATGTAGTGACTCTTAGTACTAAGCATCTAGATGAAATGATAGCTATGTCAAGTCGAACAGATCCTGACAGAAAGAAACCAACACTAATCGTTGACTACAATAACTCCAAGGCATATATAGATCTTTCAAGTCAACAAAAAGCCTATAATTCTCCTCTAAGGCGCGGTATAAAATGGTATCGGAAACTGACTGTCGAGATAATTTTGGGAACTACTATGGTAAACGCACATGTGGTGTATTCAAAACTGACAGAAGACAAAAAAAGCATCACAGAATTCAAAAAAGATATTTTCAGCACATTTTCAAGCTGATCGACATGAACTAGAGCAAACTGGCAAGCGGTTGCGTTTCACAGTGTTTTACGAGAGAAATAGTGAAGAGTTTGGACGTAAGATGACTCAAAACAAAACTACAAGAACAACTTGGTCTTGCTCTACTTGCACGAAACCATATTGTGTGGATTGCTTCTTTCACTCTCATAGAAGTTATTTAGCATAATATCACTTTAGTTATAGACCACGTTTCCATTTGTATTACGTATTATGTTTATAAATATTTTTACGAATAAATCTTTTATTTCAGTAAATCAACTGTTTTTTATAAGTTGTCCTCTGATATAATAATATTTCAATTGCTTTCAATAATAAAGAGTCACTTCCAATAATAAAGAGTATGTGTGGACTTTATACAAAAAATCATAACACAATACATAATTATGCCAAAAAAAAAAAAACTAAGAATTGCGCGACTTGCCTACTGTGCCGTACATACTTAGTTTTCTTAGGAAGTATAGGCATTTGAGAGCCGTACGCTGTGCCTCGCAAAATAAAACGATATCAATACGTGTGGCACATCATATGTACCTTGGTGCCCAAACCTAGCATTTAGGGTAGGTACACACCATGTACCTCATGACAGCCAACGTGTTAAAATGATTTTATAGTCTGTAAAACTCCCTCGAATAAGGAGCATATCATCATCGGATTGTTTCGGTTAACCCTGGAAGTAAATATTAGCTACACGTTAAATGTAGGTATTCACCTTCAGTTCGCCGGACGATTTTTACCGGAAAGGCAACCGCCTGCCGTACGCTATTCACTACACACGTACAGGTGGACAGCCGGCCAATTCCTGTTATCTGTCGGTAACTGTCAAGATCGCAACATGTGTACTGCTCGGTCGGATGGCATTGGACGGCCGGATCAATTTCAGTCTGGAGTAAAATTTTGTCTAGTGAACAACGATTTAACAAGTAGTTAACAATAATGGCGAATCAGAGTTAAAGAGTTAAAGAGTTCATTGAATGTTATCGCAAACACACGTATTTGTGGAAGATGAAAGACAAAGTGTACGCCGACACAATTTTAAGAAATAGAGCATATGACGAACATTTTAACAGTTGACACACATGCTACTTTAGATTTGGTAAAAATGAAATTAACAACATGAGTAGTGCGTTCAGAAAAGAACTGAAAAAAGTGAAACAATCCAAAAAAAGTGGTTCCTCTGCAGACGATATGTACACTCCTTCGTTGTATTACGAGTTGCTGTTGTTTACTATAGAAGATGAGGAATGTCGGAAATCTCAATCGTAATGCGGCAAGGTTGCGGACGACAACCCAATTGGGGAAAATGAGGTCCACAATGTAAATGAAGTAAGTACATTTATTTTAATTTTTGTTAATCGTACATTTTTGTGGTACTAAACATACAGTACTTGTTTAACCTATGATATTATGATAAATAATAGTTTTATAAAAAGTTATCTTGTCAAGGTACTTTTCTGGCAGACATGAAATAATACATTTTTCGCGATTTTGTTTTGCATTTTCCGCGACATTTCTATTGTGGCCAAGTTGTAGTCCGTGTAAATTATTACCTTGTCTCCATTCGCCCTGTGATGTTTTGCCGGTGTCTAAAATTTCATTGTCAAAAGAATTAGCAGGTGTGTATGATGACTTCGCGTGTATGCGTAAAAAATTGTGCAGCACACAAGTCTCTAGAACGATAAAATTAATCTTTTTTGTGTTCATATTTATTGCGGTGTGGAATACTCTAAAGCGATTTGCAAGAATTCCGAACGCATTTACAACAACACTCATAGCTCTGCTAAGACGGTAATTATTTGTTCTGGAGATAAATTTTTCTGAAAATCTGAACTTTGGTAATGACATGACTCTTCTGATTTGAATTTTTTACTTAGCTTTGGAGCGATGGGTTGTGTATAAGTATTCCAGTTTAATTGGTTAACAACGATTCCTAAAAGTTTAATTCATTCATTATTGGTGTTTCTTAAAGCAGAAGATTTTGGATACTCAGTGTTATCACCATTCAACATTAAATTGTTAGATGACACCATTTAGTTACTTGTTACAGACAAATGTCCGTTTGACTTTGAGAAATTCCACTATGATTTATTAAAATTGTATCATCAGCAAATAAAATTGATTCGGAGCAGACACACAGCTTAGCAAATCATTGACTTATAACAAAAACAAAATGGGTCCTAATATGGAGCCTTGTGGGTCTCCAACATTTACCGACAATGTAGATGATACGGTTCCGTCTACATGAACCAATTGACTTCTGTTCCGCAGGTAACTTAACATAACATGTTATGTAACCTTAACATAACCTTTCCCTTGCGGGGTAGGCAAAACAATCCCTGCCTTTTATTTATTTTTCATTCACAATTTTTCTCTATGTTTTCCTATCTCTGCATACTTCCCTAGCTTCCATAAGTTTCATACAGGCTCTTTTATTTTTAAAACTCATTATCTTTCTTTCTTTTATAATACATTCTGCTACATTCAGCCAAGTTTTACTCAGCATACCAGGTCCGGCCTTAACTCTAACTTCACCCACATATGTTTGCTTCGTTAACCTTGCGTTGTACATTCTCTCAATTTGGCCAAACCAACCTGCCTTTAAACCTTTCCAATCACTTTCCTTCCAGCATTGACCCTTTCACCAATCTCGCCATCTATTGTACCATCTGCAGTGAATAATCTACCCTGATGTACCAACTCCTCCACTTGTGCCACCATTTCATCTTGCAGGGTAAATACTCTACTCTTCTTTTCACCTTCCCGATTGAATGATTCAAAAATTAAGTTGTATACCATAAAAATCTAATTTATGCAGTAATATGGAGTAGCCCAAACAGTCGAAAGCTTTACTTAGATCTAAAAATGATATATTACTTGTATAGCTATTAATCTGACATTAGTTGAACAAACTTGGTAACTGCATGAATACTGTAATTATACTTCCTGTATGAAAACTGTTCGTCACAAAACTCTTTATGGTTTTCAAGAAAAGTAATTAATCTATCCTTTAATAAAACTTTAGATTTTGGAGAATACAGGAAGGACAAATATTGGTCTAAAGCTGTTAATATCGTTCACGCCATTTGTTTTAGAATGGGAACTACTTTAGCAACCTTTAGAATACCTGGATATATAACATAATTTGTTGAATACACATATTAAAAAACTGAATTAAAGACATTCTCCTTCAACGATTTGGTTATTTTTGTTGATAGTCCGTGAAGGTCTTTAGAGTGGGAAGTGTTAATTTACTTATAGCAGAATCCACTTCCTATTGACAGATCGGTATAGTAAAGAAATACTTAGTTAGACTGATTTGCTTGCAGTTAACAGGTATTGGTCAAGCTTAGTAGCCACTTGTACTAGTTGCCTAATCGCATTATTAGTAACATTTACAAAGAGTCATTACACTCTTTAACTGAAGTACCAGTATTGTAGCTCTTTGGCTTGAGAAAAATATTATTTATTAAATTTCATGTAGCTTTCGTTTTACATGAAGCCTGATAAATATATTGAATATTTGCTTCCTTCTTTGCATGATTTATACACTTTCTATAGTACGACGTACTTTTCTTATACAACTCATCTATTTTACGTGATTTGGGGTTTAGAACAGTTCGCCTCGGCGGTCCGGCCGCCCTCCAGCCGTTTCACCGCCGGGCCAGGTCGCGGTCAGAACAATTTTAATATTTGGAATAACATATACACCCATTACTATGGGCGTATTTAAAAAAACGGCATGTCTATTGCTACTTACACCAATTTTTAATCCTGTTAGAAAAATATTTTTTAACGCCTATATTGTTATTTAATAGCCCCAATTTCTACATTATACCAACGTAATAGTAATTTTCGCAACTAGTGCGCTGTTTACATATTTCTTGGTGGGAGACCGTTCTTTTTTACCCGAGGCGTAGCCTGTTTTATAAGTTAGTATTAGGCCCCCTTATTAGAATACAAGTTCAAATTTCTCGTAAAAAACAGACAAATCAGAATGTAGACTTAAATACAAATTCAAATTTCCCACCCAGGGACCAGGGGCTAAGACCAGGAAACAGGTTGTGAAGCCCTATGTCTGACTTATAAGTTATAATTTGTCCCCCTTATTAGAATACAAGTTCAAATTTCTCTCAATAAGCAAGCAGAATGTAAACACTTAAATACAAATTCAAATTTTCCACCAAGGATGCGAAGCCCCGAAAGCAACTTACGAAGCCTCATACCTGTCTTATAAGTTTGCGTTAGGCCCCCCTTATTAGAATTTCCCCTCATAGATGGCGTCACAAACAAATTCAAATTTTTGGTCAAGGGGCGAAGTCCTGAGAGTAAGTTGCTAAACCCTACATCTGTCTTACAAATTAGCATTATTCCCCTTATTACAATATAAATTCATATTTCCAGCCTGTAGAGACTTAAACACCAATTCAAATTATCCACCAATGGGGCCTCGACAAGGGGAAGAGCCCCGGGAGCAAGCTGCGCAGCCCTACACCTGTCTTAGAAGTTAGCATTAGGCCCCTTATTATAATACAATATGACTGTCTTCGTTTTAAGAACTCATATCCAAACTTTCATGCTAAACATCCCGATACCCGCTAGTATGTAGCTGTATGTATTACTGTGATTACTTAAAGACCGCATATCACTATAAGTGGAAGAAGAATATTACTCGCAATGTACATGCCTCGAGTAAAGATTTCTCGCTATAGATTTATGCGAGATGTACACTTTTCTGTTTCTGTAACAACTCTCTAATGTCTCTCCAGGGCGTACATTTTATCTAAAATCTTTTTTGGACAGTTCAGCCGAGACAGAATTTGTATGTAAAGCCCTCTTATGTGATAGCATGATGGAATACCCTTATCGGTAAAAATTCGAGGATTAAAAAGAGAGTGTTTTAATAAGAGGCTGATATACTTCATTTGATTATAACCCCTTTTTGACAGAGGTAATTCAGCTAATATAGAGCTTGTACGCTATATAGAGGCAAAATCTAGTACAAAGAAGAAGAAAACACAAGACATTTTTCGGCGTATACACCGCTATATTGAAGATACTACCTTGTGTACTAGAAAACATGCTACTGATCAGGAATTGAATAATCTCACGAAAGATGTACGTGGTACAGCTTCAGTGGTGAAGAAGGATTGAAGACCTATGTAGTATTTTAAGGTAGTGTGGGGAAATTAGCTAATTTTAAGAATAATCCCATATCTGTGTAATAATGAAAGCGATAAATGCAGATTGTATATTATCCGCTGCTTGTATTTTTTAAAGCATAATTACAATCGAATGAATATTATTATGAAGCAGTATCAGGGTATTAAATGTTTTACTTGTTAATATGCTATATAACCGCTCAAGATGAAACGGTGAAGTTTATGCTGGTAGTGATGTTCTCAATGAAGATCCAGATAGGTTAAATTACGCTGCCCTTAATTTTGAACATAATGAGAAGGGCACCAATCCCAAAAGTCTTGACTCCCGAAAATGTCTTCACACTAATATTTAATGTAGGAGATTATGGATTACCTAGATTTGAGGGTGTTTTCGATAATTTACTGTAGCACTCTTTTGCGACCCTGATCTATATAAATAAAGAGTAGTTAATTTGTATTATAAGCTTTATGACTATGGATATATTTTACTGTTTTTAAAGAAAGTATCATATTCCATATCAACAATCAATTTTCTGTAATTTAATCTCAGTACTTTAGTATCGAGATTAAATTAACGTAAAATTGATTTTAAAAAGGTTATCCCTAAACCAAAACACAATGAAGCGTAAAACCATTTAATGCAATTTATTTTCTACTTAAACCTTGAATATGTAATTTAGCAGTCGACCTTTAATATTTACATTTAAATGATAATTGATAGCAGTATTAAAGGGAGTTAACAATCAAGCGTAAAACAGCCCATAATGCATATGTGTAACCATTTATCGTATTAATGCATTTTATTTATTTCTGCTTAAAGCTTGTACATATAGTTTAACGTTCTCAAGGTGGAAACTCCTTTAAAGCATGATTTGTAAAGCAAACTAATTATGTAACTTAATTATTGATTTATATGTATAATGTTGAAAGTTGTAATTTTGACGTGGTTATTCAGATACTGAAAAAATTTGAGCTATCGCTTAAATGCAGTCTTAAGGATTGCATATAACATAATCGTTTAAGGACTAGGTTTTTATATCCTTGATAAAAATCAAAATAATAATAATAAACGCAGATTAAATAACATGTTTTTATTATGAAAACACTTGTAATCTTCACATTTCTTATCTATTATTTTTTCCCCATTAGAATAAAATTTTTATGACGGGCGAATCCCACGAACAGATTCCCGTCTTACAAAACTAGGACCCCTTATTACAATACAACCCCCAATGTATAAATAAATTAGGTCACAATCTGTAGATGGGGTTAAAATAAATGTAATAGTAATTTTAATAACAATTATATCCCCTTCGATAAAAACGGGCTCCAATAAATATTAATAATAGATTAAATAATATCTTTTTATTATAAAAACACTTGTCATCTTCACATGTGTTATACCCCTGATTAGAATACAACCCCCAATGTATAAATAAATTAGGTCACAATCTGTAGATAGGATTAAAGGGAATGTAATAATATTAATTTTAATAACAATTATGCAATCTCCTTTGATAAAAACGGGCCCTAATAAATATTAATAACAGGTTAAATAAAATCTTTGGGTTCTCGGATGAAAAAAATACGATCCCCACGTGGGCATATATAAAAAATGGCGACCAAAAATGCCCCAAGGGTGACGTCAGAAAAAACAAAATGGGAAGTTTGGAATTAAAAATTGTTTTTTATTTATAATTATTAGGACTTATTGGATATTAATAAGATTTTAACCGTTTATAAACACCATAAATGTACACTTGTTGGCGTCATAAACAAGTCTGCACTATACTTGTGCACTCAGGTACGGACTAAGTTCAATGGTTGATGCCGCAATTTTTTTTAAATATAACTTTTTTCACTTATAAATGATACAATTAAATTTCTTAAACATTTTTAAAGAAAAAACATTCTCTTGCGACATTTCGATAAAATGAACGGTTTAAGAGATACGGGTAATTTATGACGCACTGCACACCAACCACCATATTTTTAAAATACCGTTACAGTAAGCATCCTGTATTATTAGTAAATTCTTAATAAATGGGTACAGTCCACATTTATAAAAATAAACTTTTACATTGTTTATACTACTTTTATTACTTACAATAGTTACGTAAGAAAACTTTATTGAAAACGAACACATCTTAATCTAGCAAAAGTAAAAATAGGAATATAATAAAAAACAAAAAAAAGAAGAATAAAATACTTATCTTTTTTGGGATTTTTTAATGGTGTACTTTAAATTATACAATCTAAACGTTTCGATAACACTTACAGTTATCTTCGTCAGTAGTAATGTTTGTTAAAAATTGTTAAAGATGTAGTAAACAATTTTGTCAAATTTGAAAAATTCATGTTTGAATTTTTCAAATTTGACAAATTTACTATCTTTAACACATCTAAAAACAACAAAGAATATTATATTAATTAAAGTACATTAAAAAAAAAAAAATAAATATTATATGATAATGGTGAAAGTTTACATTTTCATAAAAAGAAGATATTCGATGTAATCAAATTACAATCCATAATTACGTTTTAGCTTAATTTTATCGAAGAAAGGTGGCGAAGGAAGTATAAGAAACGTGCTTACTCCCATAATTGAAAAAACGTGCTAGATGCTGTTGATAATGGACCTACAACGAGTGTGAGGAAACTTTCGGCACAATTTAATGTTTCAAAATCAAGCGTACATAGAATTCTTCAAGAGCAACTATTGCATCCGTTTCAAACAGTTCATGCTATGTCAACAGATGGCTATCCTCCTAGGCTTAGTTATGCGAACTGGTTTTGGGTAAACAACGTGAAGACCAACATTTCATTGAAAATGTGCTATTTTCAGATGAAGCAGGTTTTACCAGGGATGGTATAATTAATTCCCATAATCTACATCTGTGGAATGATGAAAATCCCCACCTGTAGTCAACGTCTGGGCAGGTATTATAGGAAACCACTTAATTGGTGCGTATATCCTCAATGATCGTTTAAACGGGCAGACTTTTTTTACAATTTTTGCAGGATATTGTGTCAATTTTACTAGAGGATGTACATTTACAAAAGCACCAATGTAGGTGCTTTATGCACGATGGGGCACCTCCTCACTTCCATCGTGAGGTACGTGTCCATCTAAACAATATTTTTCAAGATTGGTGAATAGGAAAGGTTGGATCATTTCAATGACCGTCATGTTCGCCAAATATCAACCCATTAGATTTTATTTAGTTTACAGTACACATACAAGGTGAGTCAATAATCGCTCCCCAGCTACCGGATATCTGTTCTGCAATTAAAAATAAGACAAAAATTAAGAATACTAAAATCCCGAAAGCGAAGCCATTTTCGAGTAAAATTGAAATGAAGAATTAACATTTATTAATTTTTCATTTAATTTCTATAAATTCAAATTAAAAAAGTAGCTCAAAAACTTATCATTTTCTTTTTTATTTAAATAATTTGTGAAAATATTGAAATATTGAAAACGATGAACCGTCTGGGTTGAGTAACCGAAACGAAAACAGAATTTCACTATTTCCGTAATAAACGCTCAAAAACTTATCATTTTCTTTTTTATTTAAAGAACTTGTGTTTGAGTAATTTGCTGCCAGACAAAAAATGTAGTTGCCATGTATTTACTTGACTTTGACGTTTTTATGTTTATTTGACTTGTGCCATTTAGTGAATATTGGAAGCTTCAAAAGTATTTTTAAATTCAACATGCCAGAGCATACTAACCGAGAACACGTGGATATGATAAAAGCTTTAGGCGCTTGCAATGGTAACGCCCGTGCTGCCGAGCGTTTGTACAGAGAACCAATTTCCGAACCGACGTCATCCAAATCACAAAACAATGCAAAATGTAGAAACACGTGTTGTGGAGACAGGATGTATTGCTCCAAAACTTTCTTTGCGTGACAGCCGACCTAGAAAACTTACATGGCAACAGGATATTGAGAATAATCCTACTACCAGTACACGTTGGTTGTCAAGAAATAGACGCCACACCCAATCCTCTGTTCATAGATATCTTCGAAGATACAACTTGTATCCATACCATCTGCAGCCTATTCAAATGTTACATCCAGGAGATAACCTATTTAGAGTACATTTTTGTACATAGACATTACACGAAATGCAAAGCCATTCCGGCTTTTTCCATAATGTTTTATTTACCGATGAAGCTCATTTCAACCAAGAAGGAATTTTAAATTTTCACAACCTCCATTATTGGCACTATGAGCATCCGCATGTTGTACGTCGGTGAAATCAGCAAAGGCGCTAGTCTGTAAATGTTTGGACAGGTATGTTGAGAAAACGAGTCATCGGTCCATATTTTCTACCAAGAACACTGAATGGTGTAAATTACAGTAATTTTCTGGAAAACACTTTGCCAGGTTTGTTAGAGGATGTTCTTTTACAACAAAGTGCAACAACGTTTTTACAACATGATGTAGTGCCTACACACGCTACATTACAAGTGCAAGATATTATTTGAATCTCCGTTTTCCTAATAAATGGATTGGCCGGGGTTGACCAATAGCGTGGCCAGCCCGGTCTCCCGACTTAAATCAATAGATTGTTGGCTGTGAGGAGACATAAAAGGAAAGGTGTATTTTACTGTGCCTGCCGGAGTAGATGACGTTATTGCCCGGATTCACGAAGCAGTAGCAGAAATAAATCATGATACTTTCGCTTTTGTTGCCAGGAACTTCACTCGTAGGTTACATACATGCATTAAACAAAATGGTAACAATTTTGAAGATTTCTTAAGGAATTAGGCGTTTATTTTTGTTTCGCTTAGCTCGACACAGATAGTTTTTTTAATATTCCAATTTTTTTGTATTTAAATTTGTTAAGAATAAAAAAAAACTTTAAAATGTTAATTTTTTATTTCAATTTTACCTGAAAACGGCTTAGCTTTCGGGATTTTGGTATTCTTCATTTTTGTCTTATTTTTAATTGTAGAACACATATCCGAGAGTTGGGGAGTGATTATTGACTCATCCTGCATAAATGCAAGAAATTAATTAATTGATAGGACACGTTTTCACTGCGAAAACATCCGAAATAACTCTGGAATGTTATTCCAAGTATAACGATCTAATCTTAGAATACTGATAAAATGTGTGGAATTAAGGGGAACCCATATAGAACATTTGTTTTAATTTTATTATACTGGTTTGACCTTTTATTATTCTCAATTTTTTGGGTATTTGTTACTTTAGTCTCTTGGTATGTAGGTGGAATGGTCAAAGCGCCGACACCTTGTAACAACCTTTTTTTTTGTGGTTGTATTAAAAAGTACATTAATTTAAGAATCGTTCATTTATTTGGCGTAATATTAGAAAAGTTTTTAATTATTAATATGTAGAATTGAGAATGGCAATTTAATTGGCATTTTCTAGAACAAATCTTTTGGGTGTAATATTACTTAAATAGTTTTAGTTCCCTTTCTTAAAAAAATTGGATTTATATTTTTGTATTCGCGCAAGCGTGAAGATTTTTAGGGGAAATACACTTCAGTTATTCTGAAAGCTTTTTTGTAATTCACTTAATGCTGGACGTTAACAGCAATAAGCATAATTTTTTCTTAATTTTTTATATTTTGGTGCCATCAGAACTTTGGTGGTAAGTTATTTTTTTTTCTCATTATATTTAAAGCTAAAGCCTTTGCTTTTTTTAGGCACTTTTATTTTACGCACTTATTTTACGTACTTATTTTACGCACTTTTCACTTTTTAAGTACTCACTTTTTAAGTACTTACTTTTCAAGTATGCACTTTTATTTTTTATTAAGTACTTTTTTTACGTACTTATTTTTTTAAGTACGCACCTTTTTAATCACTTAATTTGTATACTTAATAATCTAATGGCACGTATAAATCAATATTTAACTGTACTATTATTTGAAATGGCAAGTTTTACTTGAGTTACCGTTACAACGCAAGTTCTACATTCTTTTACAAATAAATTTGGCGAATTAAACTTCAAGGAAATTCCATATTTTAAGGATAACTAAGCAAGACATTGACCTCACCATATGAACCATTCTGCTTCATAGTACCTGTAACAGTGTATGTACAGAACCGTTAAAAGGTAAAGTTTTTTTTATAATTTAGTTTATGACTTCTGAATTTTTTTTCGTTTTCAAACATCTTATGTATAACTTGTTATTTTATTTTCATTTGTGTTAATTGTTTATAGTATTCAATAACTAGGTTTTGTTGTTCCTAGATAGATATATAAAAAAAAAGAAAGACAACATGGCGCTCGAGAATTTATTATTTTATTCATAATTTTTTTGATAACATTTTGGAATTAAGTGAAAATAATCAAGCAGAGAAGAAGCAACTAGCATTTCAGGTAGGTTAATTAAACTATTTATTAGAATTCCCCCTTACTTTAATCTTCCGTTTGAAGCTATTTAATAATATACTTTGGCGCGGTAAACTCTAAATTAGAACCCACCCTTATATTTATCTACCGATGAGCCGACGGCAGTAGCGATTATTAAAAGGTAATTTTTTATATTAATTAAATTATTTGATCAATTACGAATGGTATATTACATCATCGCTTTTTTATTTAAAGTTATAAGTTGGCCCAGTTTTAGTGTTTATACACTTGGAGCCGCTATTAATGTTACAATTTGACGCCTTTTAATAATTGTTGTTATACTTTGGCTTAAGTTAAGGTTATAACCTATCGTCGCATTGCGCAGTGCGATATAAAATCGCTTAAACCGTGCATTTTATCGAGATGTTACGAGAGGATGTTTTTTCTTTAGAAATGTTTAAGAAATGTATTGTGGCATTTATAAGTGGAATAAGTTGTGTTTAAAACAAAATTTCCCCATCAACCATTGAACTTAGTCCGTGCTTGAGTTCACAAATGTAGTGCAGCCTTTTTTGTGACGGTACCAAGTGTGCATTTATGGCGTTTATAAACGGTTAAAATTTTATTAATTTCCTATAGGTCATTTAATAATTATAAATAATTTTTAATTCCCAACTTTAGAGTCTTATAGTTCGTTAACGACGAGCTTAACCCATTAGGGCCCACTGTACTCGCTTGAGTACGGCTTAAAGTATATCGCTGGACCATTTATCATCCAGTAGAAAAGCTTGGCAACAGTTTTGTCATTAATAAGACTTTCACAATATCACCTTTACCCGCAATGTCGGCAAAAGCTGATAGGTACCTTTAAGAATTCAGAGTTATGCACTACTTGTGTAAATTCGCGCTTTTACGTCGTGTCTCCTGATATCCTCGCATTTTGAGGTTATTTTGTGTCATGGGTAAATTTTCTTTGGTGATTACTCTTTGTTAAATATAAGAAAAAGGTAAGTCGTGCGTATTATTTTCATTTTTAGTTTACCGAGATTGCAATATTGTTATAAACACTGCTGTACTCAGTTGAATACACTGGGCAAGAATATAAGCAGTTGTTCTGTTTTCAAATTTCTGATAATGGACCCTGCCTCTTGTAGCACAAATAATATTGACATTGTTATCCTACCATCGAATCCTGACCCACTGACAGACGAAGAAGATCTGGATGAACACATTATGGATTCTGCGGACCTACTTCGTGATGTTCCTGGCAATTTGGAAGTTTTCATCCACCCTTCAGACAATGTAACGGAGATTGAACCGAACTTGGAATCTGAATGGGATGACAGTGGCAATGAGACATTGGGTACTAACAGAACCAAGTTATCTGCTAAACAATCAAACATCAAACAGTCTCGAAAGAAGGATCTAAATTTCTTTACAACAAACTGGAAAAAAGGCGACAAAGGTTATAGCGGTTGGCAGGCGATGTCCAATAGTGGTGCTTCTGGAAGAGCTGAACGCGTTATTGAGGAACTAAAAAATCTTAAGCCAAGATTTATTTGATAGATTGGTTGACGAAACAATTGTTCAACATATTTTAGATCAGACCATACTTTATGCCCGCCAAAAAAATAATCATGTATTTTCTCTGACCAATGAAGAACTAAAACACTCTTTTTGACCGGATATCACAGATTGCCTAGGGAGCATCTGTATTGGTCACTTGATGAGGATCTTCAAGTAGACAAATGCATGTCTAGGAACAGGTATAAAAATAAAAACATATTTGCATGTAAACGACAACGCACAAATAAGTGATGATAGAATGTTCAGTCAGGCCGCTTATAGATACGCTAAATGTAAACTTTCAACAAAGCGGTATTTTCCACAAAACATTGTCAATAGACAAAGTAATGGTCAAGTACTACGGTCACCATTTGGCAAACCAATTTATTAGAGGTAAACCTTGTAGATCTGGTTTTAAAAATTGGTCTCTTTGTAATTCAAATGGATATTGCTACGTTGTAGATACATACTGTGGAAAAAGCAACAATGATGATATTCAACTTCCACTTGGCTCTAAATTTATATTGTCTCTACTACTGCGTGTTGCTGTACCCAACAATCATATCGTCTTTTTTAACAACTATTTTACTAGTATACCCTTGTTACTTTGAGGCAAAATAGAACGAAAAACTGTCAGTTGCCAGCAGTCAAGGAAATGGAAAAATTACAGAGAGCATCTTTTGTGAGCTTATTTGACGCCAAGCATTAAATTCCTTTGCCTATTTTTTTTGTGTTTTTTCTTTAACATGTACTTCATGAACGTATTTTAAAAATTTTAAACTAATATTATTTTGGGCATTAATGGCTTAAGGCAAAAATTTTTTATGAAGTACTATAATTATTTTTGGTCCCTCTATCAGCTCTCAAGCTTTTTTGGTACGAACTCCTGGGACAACCTGTATATTGGCGTAAATGACTTCTTCAGGAATAAACTCAGAAAATATTAGTAGAAGGGGGGCAGTTGAGTCCCATGAATTCTTTTCGTTGGCGTTTTTCAACCCTTAGACGGAATTTTCAACCCTTGATGGTATTTTTAGCCCGAATTAGTGACCTTTTGGCTGGGGGTCGGTTTCTTTTCCGGGTTGATTTTCAACTCTTTGATGAAATTTTGAGTCCTTCACGGTATTTTCACCCCTAATTAAGGTTTTTTTGGCCATGTTACGAGCCTTTTTGTCAGTGTACGCCCAGTGTTTATGGGATATGGGAGGGGTTTGCTTCCTTTCGCGGGACTTTTTTAACCCCTGGGCAGAGTTTAGCCCCTAATTAAGGTCCTTTTGGTCATATTAAAAGCCTTTTTGGCGTTCTAACTCCCTGGTTAGGGGTGTTGGATGCTCCTAGGGTGTGCTATAGCGACCATTTTGATTGAGTTAAAAGAGGTTAAGGCTAGATGAGGCCCTTAAGGCTTTATTAACGCGGGGTTAAGACTAGGCCACACCCATCTTTTACCCGATTGGTTGTGCACCCGCCCCTCTTGCTTTTGATTGGTCCTCAGCACCACTACTCAGTAGGTGTGCTCTGATTGGAGGACTAAGTCTCTGCATTCTGATTGGTTATGCCGGGAAGTTTAAATTTTATTCTAATAAGAGGGCCTAATGCTAACCCGCAAGACGGGCGTAAGGCTTCGCAACTTGCTCTCGGAGCTTCACCCCCTTGTCGTGATCGGGAGTTGTTCGGGGGCAAAGTCTGCATTTTGATTGGTTATGGCTGGAAAGTTAAATTTGTATTCTAATAAAGGAGGCTAATGCTAACTTGTAGGACAGATGTAGGCGTTTGCAACTTGCTCTCGGAGCCTCGCACCGTTTTCGTGATCGGAACTTGTTCGGGGACCTTCATCCATTGTCGTGAACCCCTTGGCGGTAAATTTGAATTTGTTTTCTACTAAGGAGGCCCAATTCTAACTATATAAGATAAATATAGGTCTTCTCCCCAGTAGCGCTAAGTTTTGAACTTGTTTGTGGCGCCATCTAGTTGCGTACAGACTAATGAATGTTTTCTGTAATGGAAGTGGCTTCACCTAGCGGTATATTTTAAAACTACATTCAGATAACTGTAAAGGTTATAGAGAAAATTTGAAATAAGCTGCCCTAATTCTAACTTGTGAGATAGGTATAAGACATCTACACCCGTTTTCAGGGCTTAATCCACTGTCACGCACAACTTATTATGGCCTCATTTATCAGTCATAATTAAAATTATAAATAAAAAAGGTAAAGGGTTTTAATCATTTATTGTAAGTAATACTATTTTGAGATTTAAAACTCATGAATGTTTCTGTAAGAGAGACCGGCGTTATTGGAATTAAGAATGATAATTAAAATATTTTACATACAAGATCTGCCTTAGCGGAAACACCTCTGTCGAAACGGGCCTTAGATTTACAACGTCCTAAGTCGTTATTAATGTAAACTTTCACCATTATTACACTTTGGGTTTTTTGATGGTGTATTTTATTATTTTACATAAATCTATACGATTCTTTAAGAACTGTTTAAGATGTTAGAATAAATTCACGAAATATGAAAAATATGAAAACGCAAACATAAGCCTGCTATAATGTAATAGTTTAATAAACGTATAAATCGTTTTCATATTTTTCATATTTCATAAATGTATTCTAACACCTTAAACAATTCTCACAGAATTACTGCTACTGAAGACGATAACTGTAATTGTTATCGAAACGTGTAGATTTATGTAAAATGTAAATATATAAATGCACCATTAAAAAAACCAAAAAGGCTAATTATTTTAACTATTATATTACTTACAAATTATGTGTCTGTTATAAAATCTTTTTGAAAATCAAGCACAGTTAGTTCATCATATGGTTTGCAGTTTGATGCTTTTCTGTATTTAATAATAAATAATCTAAATCAAGACAAAGGTTACCGTGTAATGTAGAACGGGCGACAGAAAATACTTTGAATTCTTTAATTACTGAAACATCTAAAAGTAGTTATGAATATTCCTAAGAATTGCTTGTGAAATGGTTCAAAAGAAAGGAGATTAAGCATTACAATGAGAAAGGTTTGTTTGCTTATTTCGAAGGTATGAAAGATAAAAGATCTTCAAGGCTAAGAAATGAAGATAATTTCAGACATAATATTGAGATTAAGAAATACAATAATTCATTATATTTTGGAAAAGGCGTTCTATCCGGAATGTTTTTTTTTAAATAAAATATTACGAACTTTATTTAATCTCAGATCTAACGGGTAATTTAGAGTTTATATATAAATCGTTTATCGTTACTTTAGAGTTACTAAACAATGAACTTGCTATATCGTACTTTAATTTTTTCGTATAATTGGTGAAGTAACGAACATTTCATCATTACAAACTGAGTGTAAGAGTATTTGGACTTATGTCGTTTAGGTATATTTAAGGACGTTGAAATTACATAAATGAATATTTGAACGCATACATTTTTTTAGAGTAGCTTATACAAAATAAAACTTTGTATGATACATCCTAGAAAACGTGATTTACCGTAACAATAAACATTAGTATTGGAACCTCAAAGAACTACTTTACCACCAGTAAAGCATAGATTAAATTATTTCGTGACTTTCTGTTATAACGTCAAATCCTTTGTTATTTTGTAAATTACCATGACGCCGTCTTATTAGAATTGTATTCAAAATTGCAAGTAGCACAGTTGAGATTAACGTAAAAGATGATGAATGATCTATAGATAATGTGGAGTGATTATTTAAAAGTGGAATTGTATACTAATAAGTTATCTGAGAATCGAATATGTATGTCAATAATGGCTGCCAGTCAGTAAGATGGAGTTTCAGTGTTAAAATTAAATCCGAAAATACTGAATCATTACTTTGAACTCAAAGCAAATGCAAATGAAGTAATTAAATTATGAAAAAATTACAAAATTATAGAATTTTGTTATAAAATTTCCTTAATATTTTAAATTGTGCCTCGTTAGTCAAATCAATAAACTCATCATTTACTTAAAAAAAAGTAAATACGATGAATACCGGGTATACGTTAATCCCTTCATACGTTACTATTGGTTATTTTTGAATTTTGTTGGTAAAAGTTATTCCTTGTTCTAACACGTAATTTATTGAGAATAGAACCAAATCCTCATCCCACTGCAGTCAGTCATAAAGAGGTCTCGATGTTAACGCAATGCTAATTATGTAAACTAGAGAGGTAAATTTTGACCTTTTAAATTTCTGTATAAATGTGAGTTTTGGTAAAATTGCGACGTTCGTGATTACGGGTTTACAAGTACCGTTATGCATTAGAAAGAAAGGTCTGGTTGTGAAAACATGAATAAAAACGTTTTCAACTGCATCCCTATATAAATTTGCAACAAACTATTTTGAAGTGCATATGAGTAGTGATTAGGGGCCGGTTCTGGCCCAATTCAAGGTCACTCTCCCTCTGGTGGTGAGAAATGTAAGCTTTCGGATCTCTTCATGGTCAAACTTATTGCGGGAAATTTAAATTTTTGGAGCTCGCTAAAAATAGAAATTGCAATGTCATCATCATCGTCATATTACAAGGTCACTCTGCGGTCAAACGTTTTGGCGGGAAATTTGTATATCAAGGTCAAAAGCTAAAAATAGGAATTGCAATGTTATCATCATAATACAATTTTTAGAAGTCTAAAAATAGAGTGGTCAAGGTCAAGGTCCTGTAGGAGTATCGTATGACATTTCTTAGAAGTATAAAAATAGAATCAATTCATGGAAACAAGAAGAATGCGGGTTGTTGTCTATGCTAAAATGTAGACCAAGGTCAAATAGTGCTTATATTGACTAAATTGAGTCAAGGTGAAATAATTTTTTAAGCTAAAAGTAGGTTGGTATTTAAGAAGTTTAAACATGTTGTGATAGGTACTCAAGTCGAGGACACATTTTTGTAATATAAACCACAGCGAGGTGTATTGATATCGGTCAGTTAGCAACTTGTAATTGTTAAACATGGAATTAGCACGGTTAAACCCAAGCACCTATTGCAAACTTTTTAAAAGTGCATGTGACCTCGAGATATCAAAAAAGTATAAAGTAACTAATGTGACAGTAATTAATACCAAGTATGGTGAACGTATAGTGATGGAAATGGATGATTTTAAATGTACATTACCTCAACGCTTTTATGAGTATTTGAAAGAAGAAACTCGAATGGAAGAATTTAAAACGCAGCTAAACACGAGGGATGTCTTCATGAGTAGTTTGGGTGCAGTCGGGAAAACAACAAACATAACATTTTGTTTTTAATAGTAGTGCCACAACCCCACCACATAATTTAACTAAAATCATTTCTTAAACAGCGTTTGCAAGCAAGTACGGTCGTTATAATGCAGACAGCAATAACGTCATTTCTGGAACGACCCACATTCAGAAGTTCACCGTTATGTATGGATACCCCACATAGTTGCAGTAACAATATGAATAATAATTTTACCTTGTATTGTTGGTGTTGTCAAAATAGTGATGGTGGTAGTAGCAATTAAAATGAAGAGAAACATGATGAAGGTTATTCTAACACTGACAGGCAGCCATATGATTTATCTGAAGTGTATAAACAAGCAGCTAATGAATACTTAATCGATTGTATTTATTATAAACTATCGAACGATACTCATCATGCCAAACATATGGAAATTCGATACAGTACACAACTCAACCTTGTGCCAGTAGTGAGTTTGGGGTGTAGCAACTGTGATCAAAGCAATAATGTAGTGTTGGATATGAAGGAATGGAATGAGCTTCTAAGATGGCATGCATATGCAGAATTACAATTTTTCCGATCCCAAGAAATTTAATATAAAATACTCCATGTTTAATGGAAATATTGTATTATCGTCCTGCTTATCTAATGTATATCATTTACTGAATAAAGAAATAACTATGATTTGTTTTTCTCAATTTAAGTATAAATACCCCGTTCTATCTATCCAGGTAAACAATGTTAGTTAAGAAGCGAAAGGGTGCAGGTGGTGGTGGTTCAGTGAATGCTCTAATCAATAAACATCCGTTTGAATTGCATTTACCTGGTTACCAGTATTGCAGTCCTGGTACAAGGTTAGAAAAACGACTCGCACGCGGTGATCCCGGTATTAATCAATTAGATGCTCAGTGCAAACTTCAGGGTATCAGTTACAGAGATTACAGACATTTAGATAAAATTTGACAAGAAAAAGCTTGGGAACGCTTTAAATCATCAGGCCCAACCTTAGGTGAACGAACTGCAGCTGTAGCAGTCAGTACCGTCATGAAAGCAAAGAGAAAATTAGGAATGGGGTGTAAACGTCGATCTAATCTGAAGAAGAAGGAAAAATGCAATGGCGGAAATTTATTGAATTTACGAAAAACAATAGCTAAAAAAATTAAACCTAACGGAAATTTCACATACACAATAAAGTCAGCGCTTTCAACGTCAAAACGTGTTGTAAAAAGTTTAGGAGGAAAGAAAATTATTAAAGTTCCAAGAGTAATTCCCCTACCTAAACAAGGGGAGTTTTTCCCGTTTCTTATTCTGTTATTCGCAGGATTATCAGCAATCGGTGCTTTAGCTGGCGGTTCATCAGGAATTGCTAAAGCCATAATCGCATGATGGAATCGATCCCTATGGGCTCCGTGAATAAGAAAGGCGGTGCACTGTATCTAAAACCGCACAAATCTGGTGGTGGTGCATTATACCTAAACCAGTTTCCAAAAAACTGTATAGATTACCCGAAAGACCGTTAACGGATATTGATTTAAAGAAATACACCAAAAATGTACCCTACCTTAGGGATATTTTTATGAGATATAGCATGCCTAAATTGCCACGCAAAAATGATTTGGGTTTTCTGCAAAAAGCGTGGTTAAAAGGTATGGTATTACGATAGTTTCGGTAATCTTCGACCACAATCGAAGTGATTAACTACTTTCGGGGGTGTAAAATATATTATAATAACAACCAAGGTCAAGAGTTTAATACAATTATTTGCGGACACCTATGCCTACAATTTTTATATAAATAATCAGCACATCAAATTTTCTCAGTTATGTCAATAACATTCAGTTTAGAAGGTGTTGGTAAGACAGATAGCTACAACTTCTATCCACCGATAGAGCTAAATTTGGGGAAGAAATACGTTATTGGATTGGTTGGATTTTACGGCTGCAACAGTATTAGAAACATTTATACAGGCAACGATAGATTTTATTTTAGAACAAATCTAAAATCTAAAATATCCATAGAAAAGTTTATCATTAGAGCAAACAACAATACACTTAAATGTGAGATAAACAGTTCATTTGAGATCGATTTTACTAAAGAAAATTGAATTGGGCGCGTGCTAAGGTTTGAGTCTAAAATATTACAACCAAATATTTTACATAAATCTGCGTTAGACATCCAAATAGTTAAACACATTAATCTACACGTAGAGTGCCACATTAGAAACTAAAGTATTATATGAGATTGATGTTTCAGTTCCACCAGGTTATCATCTAGATAAAACTCCAAGCAATACTCAATATTTAGAAGTAAACACTGACTTAATTAGTAATATAACAATTAATTTGACTAATCAAAAGGGTGAATTAATAGACTTTGGTGAAAGTGAACCATTCACAGTACGCTTAGAACTAAAAGAACATGGGTCTGAGAATTAATCCATGACCAATTCCACCATTCAAAAATTCATATAACAGACATCATCCCTACAGTAAGTCATTAATTAGTCATCAACCTTCATTGCGGTTTACATCTGCAGAGAAATACTTTTTAACGACAATTGGTTTGAAAGTTCTCAACCACAATGGCAGAATCGTTAAACGTCTTTTAAAACGTACATTTTGATGATACTATAATTAAATCAGATATTCACACTTATATTCCGTATGGATCTTCTAAATATGGATCTTCCGAAGAAATACGCATCTTAATTCAAAGTCAAGATCTAATTACAGCTACTTATGATAGTTTTCTGTACATAGAAGGTAAAGTTGAGCTCAAAAAAGAGGATGAAAGAAAAGCATGCGGCTTAACCAACAATTTCCCGAACTTTCTTTTCGAAGAAATTCGTTATGGGTTAGGTGACCAGGAGTGGATGTTTGCAGAAATCCAGGTATAACGTCTACACTTAAGGGGCATATTTCTTATACGGCAAGCAAAAGCAAAGCACTACGCCATTTCGGATGGTCGCCAAAGAACGAAGAACCATTACAAGTAGAATTCGATGAGCAAAATGGAGAAATATCTTTTACAGTATGCATACCATTGAACCACATATTTGGAATAATGGAGGATTATCGTCAGGTAATCGTGAATATGCGCCAAGAGTTGGTTTTAATTCGATCTAGTAGCGATACAAACTGTTACTATGGTGAAGTTGATGCCGCAATAACCTTAAATAAAATTTAATGGAAAGTACCACACTTAACACTTAGTGATGCTGCGAAACTTTACTTGTTTCAAGGAATCAATAAAAATTCTATTATTACTGTTCCATTTCGTCAATGGGAGTTATATGAATTACCTTCTTTAAAACGGGCAACCTCAGACATATGGCCAATAAAAACATCAACGCAACTGGAAAAACCACGTCGGATAATTGTTGCATTCTAACATGGTAAAAGGTACACAAAGTTGCTGACTGTGTCGGAAATTTTGATCACATTAACATCAGAAATTTTAAAGTACATCTGAATTCTGAGTATTATCCATATGAAGCAGTGCATTTGAACTTCAGTGCTAACCAATACATACTTGCCTAAAGCAATTTTTTGAAATTTCGATGTGATTACTATGGTGAAGATGATAAATATGCATTATTCAACTATTCCGAATTCAAATCATGTCCAGTATTTGTAATGGACTGCTCTAAACAAAATGAATCCTCAAACAACTCAACAGTAGACATCAAATTAGAAATGGAATCTCAAACACCTTTCGATAAAGGAATTGTTGTCTATGGTCTTATTCTCCATGACGCTATTGTGCAGTACAGCCCACTCACTGGGGAAGTGAAAAAGTTATAGTTATTGTAATATAGCCTAGTATATAAATAAAAATGTTGTAATTATGCATTCAGTTTTATTTCATCCACTAACGATGAAAGTAGTTGCTCAAAAACAAAAACTCTCAATTCAAAATCATGACTTTGATGAAAAGTCTATTACCTCAAAACATGGCGATTTATTTCCTAATAATATACGTGGTATTATATGTGACCCCTCCAATTGTGGTAAAACAAACGAAACGATCAGTCTGATTACCAAGAAAAATGACTTGAAAATTAAACATGTATACGTATGCTATAAGTCATTGAATCAAAACAAGTACAAACTTTTACAGGAAATCTTACTTCCAATGAGGGATATAGGTTACTTTACCTTTAGTGATAATCAAGATGTAATTGAGTCTAATTGTGCAAAATCAAACTCTATTTTTATCTTCGATGATATCGCTTGTGAAAAGCAAAATAACATAAGGGCATATTTTTCTATGGGTAGGCATAACGATATTGACTGTTTCTATTTGGGTCAAACTTACAGTAAAATTCCAAAGCAATTAATTCGTGACAATGCGAATCTAATTATATTATTTGAGCATGATGAATTAAACCTAAAACAGCGTATGATGATCGTGTAAGTCCCACCATAAGCATGAAATTATTTCGGAACATGTGTTCAAAATGCTGGGTAGATCCGTTTGGTTTCATGGTCATAAACAAGGATGTTGAAGTTAATAATGGTCGCTATAGGAAAAGATTTGATGAATATATAATACCTTAAACTGCTTACAGTAGTTTAGTAGGTACTGATCTGTTTAGGTATTAACAGCTATCTGTTTGTGTAAACAGCTATCTGTTCGTGGTAAACCGGTATCTGTTCAGCAAACCCGCCTTACTACAATGGATAACAAGGAAATGATATTAAATAAAAAAATTATTCAGGCCCGAAAATTAATACAGCAGAAGTATAACAGTATTAAAACTGCTCGCATTGATAATGAAAGAACATTTGAAAGTACCTATGAACCCCTAATAGGACCTCTAACTGAAATAGTAGATAAAATCGATCCAGATAAAAAAACACCCAAAAGGAGCCCATTGGCGTTAAACCTAAAAAACCACCCCTATTAATATTTCCGAGAAAGCACGCTACTACCCCCACTAGCCCGCTAGCTCAAGTTTAACGGACTCCAGGCTTCACTCCATTAGGTGATTCAAGAAAGGGTGCTACTAGCCCACTAGCTCATCTTCCATTTTTTCAAACAAATCCTCCTCCAGGTCTTCGTGCACCATCTTTCTTAGATAGATCTGTTGTAGGAGAGATTAATATTGAGGAAGAAGAAGAAACTCTTAGTGTCACAAATGATTCTACTACCCATAATGAACCCATCTGAGAAGAATTTCTCGAGCAGTATCATGAATTACCTCGTATATACGTTGAACTTATTATGAAGGGCCCTGAAGGTGTTATTGGTCATACTTATGGAGTCCACTATGATACCAAAACTGACAAATGGACAATTGGTAATACTCCCGTTACCATTAAAGGAAACGATATGAGTATTAAAGGTGTCACGTATAAAGGGACTCTAGGTTTATGTGATCTGCTTATTATAAATGAACCCAACCTAAATTTAGTAAATTCAAAAGATAGAAAAGATTATAGAAGTATTTTAGAAGCTGCTAATGTAAGGCAAGATTATGACGTAAGTGGGCAAATTCTAAGGAGCCGCAGCAAAAAGTATATACAAATAATCAAGCCCTTGCTATCACCATCATCACCCACAACCAAGGGAGGTGGAGCTATGTTTTTTAAGGAATTAACAAACAGGCCGATTGAATATAAATATTGGAATGATGTAGATGAACTAATTCGTGATCTAGAGGTATTGCCGGCAGAGAAATTGGCAGGTGTCGTGAATGACATAATATCAATTGTAGAAGAACTGTATGAGGATGGGTACATCGAAAAACAACAACCGTTTTTTAAACAGTATAAATGAGAATGCATTAATATCGACATATCATAACTAAAATCATTCTTGACAAATTTGGATGTTCACATGTCCAGTATCAATTCAAGAAATTAAGGCCTCAGTTTAAACTAACTGATGATAATCAATTTGATATCAAGAATAGGAGACTCAGCAATGTCGCCAGCCCCATAGATCCTCAAGAAGCCGTCACTAAGCAATACTATTTATCAATAAGATTCGTTTTGGATGGAAACCGTTTGACACAGTTGGCGGACCCGGAAGAAGATGGTGATGCTATAAGTAAAGGATATCTTGATTTTTGTCTACAAGCTGTTCAGAAAGCTTTTAAAGGAAACTCTAACGCTTATCTAGTATTGGAGCAAAAACTATATCAACTTAAAGAAATTGTAGATAAATTAGTACCATGTCCAAATTACAACTCGTCAACGAATTACATAAACCTGCATGAAAAGATTTTAAAAGAAGAAGCTCAATAATTAGAGATTTTGATGACCTCTGGCAAGCATATTTGGCTGAATTTAATACATATGTCAAACAAAATAAGGGCTATAAGTATATATTAGTGGTTATCGACTGTTTTTCGAAATACTTATGGACTAAAGGATTAAAAACGAAAACAGGTCAAGAAGTTACCATGGCCATGCAAACAATCTTCAAAAAAGGACGGAAACCTACCAATTTGTAGACAGATACAGGAAAAGAATTCTACAATGAGCATTTTACTAAACTAATGCGGTGTTATGGAGTCAATCCTTACTCCACCTACAGCACAAAGAAGTCTGAAATTGCGTAACGGGTTACCAGAACCATCAAGGGTGCTCTATATAAGTCATTCAGCCTACAAGGCAAATACAAATGGATTGATACAATTGATACCATAACCATGGATTATAATAATCGTGAGCATAGAACTATCGGAATGAAGCACAAAGATGTCGGTAATCATACAAAGCTAGAGGCTTATACTTACATAAAAATAATCGATAAGAATCGATATTCTGTGGGTGACAGTATGAATCAGTAAATTTAAAAGTATTTTCGCCAAAGCATACACACCCAATTGGTCCAGTGAACTATTTAAGATTGTGAAAGTTCGCATTACTAACCCCACTACGTAAATGCTGGAAGATATGAAGGGAGAATCTGTACTGGAAGGGTTTTATGAGCATGAATTACAGAAAACAAAGTATCCTGATGTGTATCCAGTAGAAAAAGTGCTTCGCTCCAAGAATAATAAGTTATTCGTAAAGTGGTGGAGATTGGATGGAAGATCATGGATCAATAAGGATGATATTGTTTTATAATATTTAATTTGTAGTTTGTGAAATAAGTTACTTATAGTTTGTATAAAAGGATGTACCTCTTAGATGAAATAAAACGCACAAAAAAAATAACAGTATTTTGTTTTTTAAATATAAATATTACATTTGTTTTTAAAATTTCATTATCTAATAAAGTGAACCTAAAGTATTTCTACAATCACTTAAATTACTTGATGGGCATATCCCCGAATCTGGTCCACACCTCCGTCCCAAGCAGGAATTTGAATTTGTTTCACTTTTATTGATATTGTCTAGTATCCAGTAATAAAGTTTGTGGTGCTCAACGTTTTCCTACGGTTGAAACTTATAGTTGATATTTTGTTCTAATAATATTTCAATCAAAATATCGAGGCACTTGTAGTTAGCATAATATGCCACTTTCTCAATACATTCAGCTATAATAAATAAAGTGTTTTTGTAAGCAATATTTTCTAAGATAGATTTAACATTTGTTGAATCATCAACCCATAATAAATTGTATAGATACACTTTAAGCGGTATGTCACCAAGTACATTCATATCGTCTAAGATACTATTTACTTCATTAAAAGTTAATAAATTGTTTCCTTTATCGGTACACAATTTCATAAAACTTTTAATGGTATCGTCTAATTTAATTTTTTTATCAAATTATGTGTTAATAATAACTTCATTTGCACACTTTGGGTTTATAGCACACCAGTAAAAACACTCATCAGGAATAACAATATATTGTAATATATTCAGTACAAATAAATAGCTTTCGAGGGAGGACGTCCCCATCAAAGAACGCTTCAGGTATTTTCTGTAGATTTTATCACTACTGTACCATAGCTATTCCTGCAATTTGTTTTCAAGACCGTTCATAATGATAACATTGTTTTCTGAAACAGAAGACGAATAAAATGCTATGTAAAGTTAAATCCCTAAGGTCTAGTATCAGTGAAATTGAAATTTACTAATCATTTATCATCACAAGGATTAAGTACTACTTTATTCTGCTTCATTGTAAGTACATCATGTTTCATTGATCTTATCAGATTCTGATAATGCCTTATTACGTCACCATCAAACAAAACATGTTTATAATCATTTATCGTGATTTGTTTGACGCTTGAGCGGGTGGAACCCTTTGATTTTTTTACAACTTTTTCATCAACCATGTAAGCATACATTTTTTCACGAAGTTCTACAAATTCCAACATAATTGCTCCATGATTTTCATCTTTCATTAAGCCATGGTGGTATTTAAATCGATATATTTTTTTAACAACGGGGACTGTTTAAAACGTTATATACGGTGTACCTTTACCAACTTTAATCCATATTTTAAATATACTTTCAAATTTCTATAATTAATTACGTAATTGTGTTTAGGATACAATGTAAGCAACAATTTTTTCATTTTGGAATCAGATACGGATGGTACCATATGTTCGGGTGTCAATGGTAGATCACTGTGACTCTCATGTAACTCTATGGGATAGTCTAAATCACACTCGACTATATAGCCAATTTCCGAATCATCGGGATGGTTTATTAAATCTAAAGTTTCAAAATTATCAACAAAAGAAGAATCGCCAAATGGTAGCAATTCTGACATGGTGGCTCCATATAGATTATTTACGTTGTAGTACATTGAATACACGCTTTCCGAAGTGGGATCAAATTTTTCCCCCATGTACTTATTGTTATCTTTAGCGTATCGATTAGAACATTTAGCAACACCACCTCTAATTCCTCTCAAAAAAAAATAAATTTCACATCAATGTCTGTAAATAGTTCTATCTGCACTTGTGTAATTTTAAGCATAGCATCGAATGCCAAACCGGGGGCTGTATAATAGTGCAGAGGATCAAGTTTGTAAGTACTTAAACAAGTTTGTCGAAAGTTTTCGAAAATGTCTGCTAACAGTAGAACGTCCGTTTTTAGATACAAATCCGAGTAATCCCCTAACGATTTAATATTAAATCTGTTCCAAAGATTAACTGCATGTGCAAAACTCGCATCATTGATTCCCTCATTAGTGAGATGACTGAAAAACGCTTCCTTGGAAGGGAGTCTGGTCTGGTTTAAGTTATCCCAAGTATCGAGATATTCATAAGGAAATACACCTTTGCGAACTAGTAGCAGCATTGTTACAATTAGCATGGGTAATCATTTTTTTACTATTTTCCAAAGTCCGACAACTTTTCAATACTACGCAAATCTCAAAGAGTCAATAAATCTGAGCCTAATTTTAGTGCCTTGTATTACTTTCGTGAAAGAAATATATTTTTCTTTTTTTTATGGGCAGCAGTGAAATCGCACCGGGAACAGTAGCCAATGTCTAAGGAGGAAATGATGATCATAACCTGTCCAATTATGAAATACGACTGGTAGAATGGATTGGAATGGAATGGTGTCTTTATAGTTTAGGTTACAATTCTGATGTTATACTCCCCGAAGTGCACCAGTAAAATGATTATAATCCCTAACTATTATATCATAATCAGTAAATGGTTTTCCGCAAATGTGGCAAATCGTGGCGCTTTCAAAGTGCTCAACCTGATTGGGAGTTGAAATATCCATAGGAATTATTTTATTGATTATTTCGGTAGTCTAATGTGCAATACTTTGAAGCACTTTAACAAACCATTGAATGCAATCGTTTCCTCTATAAAGTCTAAATCGTGATAAAGAATCATTGTATGAACACTTCAAGTAGTAAGCAATGCTGAAGGCATGAGTGAAATATAGTATTATTATCGATCTCCGTTAAATTTGTGCACTTTTCCAAATACTTTCGGAATCTGCATAAATTACAAATGGCACCCTTTCCTGGAATGTGAAATTTTTGAACTGTAGAAACTTTTCTGCTTCAGTAGGTAGCTTGACAGAGCATCGATTAAGTTGATGACAGTAAGTGATGTGTTTTTGTAGAACGTGATCTGAAGAAAAATGGTTCAAACATCGATAACAAATAAATTTCTGCTGCTCATTATTCGATAGTTGTTTAGAAAAAAGAGCCGACATATTTTTAATCCACGTGGAATGATAAACAGTATTATTTTTTGTATTAATATCACCCGCAGCTTGATAATTAGCAGAAAGTATTGAAAGATTTATAGTTTCCCTCACACTATTTTGATTTTCACTTAATACAAATGGCAATGTAACTTTCCCCTGAATGCAAAACAAATTAATGGAGATGTTGTTTAACGAAACAACGGCCCACAGCAAGCAATAATCGTCATTTTTAACATTCACTACCGCATCCTTTACTGCTATGAAGTAGGGAACTTTAACGTACGTTGAAAGGTCACCTCAAAATGGAACATAGCTATTAATATTCACATTTAAATGTAATTCTTCATGTAATGCTCCACCAGAATCCCTTTCGGAAAACTCCTCTAATTTTTTTTGTAATTTATAATAAACGTTTTCATTATACCACTTACGTAAATTGGTCGCAATATTGATGGCATATTTTTTTATGGTAAAAGTCTTCAACTCGATAACGTGATTTACAGGATGAATAAAATTGCGGTCTAAAAGGACATTCACCTTTAGCATCGATTGCCTTAGCATTAATTTAACCTTTCGTGCAAAACTATTGCATGCATTTTGTAAGAAAAATAAGAGGGTCCTTGATGTTTGCTATATTGACTATAATTTCCATAAGTAACCTACAATTAAAACATGAATCTAGAGAGTACCAACTTAATTTGCGTGTACGCTTTTTATCGACATTGACAATTCCACTACCTGTTTTCTCGGAAGCGTTCTTTAACTGTTTAACTCTTATAAGATAACACTTTAACATTGATAAATTACTTTCAAGTTTAAGCAAATTTTCGCATGTCTCTAAATAAATTTTATTTTGAATTATATCTTACAATAGCCTAATATTAGTGTTATTTATAAGGATGTGCTTTACAAATTCATTTTTGGTTTTCAACAATGGAATAATACATTTTGTTAAATTAACAATATCACTACTACTGGGTATACCCTTACTCATAGTTACCTTCAAAACTGTATCCAACACTGCAAGAAAATATGAAGCACACGCGCTGTCTGTTATGTAGTAACGGAAATAAATATTTGATTTATTATAACTGACATATAAAAATAAAAAATTTAAGTAACAATAGAAGTACTTTAGGTAACCAATTGCAATTCTAGTCGGGAGTGCAATATACTGACTGGTATAAAACTGCTCATACATTGCACTTTGTGGCATTTACTAAGAATATGCATTAACTTAACCTTGCTGACAGCATGCGAAATGCCTTCTCATGTCTAGATTATGCTGCATTCATTAGAGTTCGTCACCTTTGCTTGCTCAGGTCAGTTCATTGTACTAACCTCTTCCACCTATTATCAATTTCATTAACGTTAACAGATCTATGTGTATATAATGTTAAAGTTTTAATTGAATACTCATTAATTACTCATCATTAGTAAAGGCTTCATCCAGCAAACAATCTAAACTTTCACTAAAAAGGCAGGCAAAACCTTGTGTTTCGCTTGATGTTTTGGTGCGCCCATCAAATAACACCGCAGAACCAGCACTCTTTGAAGAGACCATCAGCATCATTTCCATAAGGGGTAGTGATGTAGAGGATAAATTTTTGAAGTATTTCGAGAGGTATGTATAATTTTAATTAATATTATAGTTTTCTTTTATTAATTCATAGAGAATTTTTAGTACAAATAAAATTATTCATCTTTTCAGTATAACGCCAGCAACACATCCACAACCACCATCGTTGCAAAACTTACAATATGGAGGAACAAATTTGGCTCTTATAGAAGGGCACCTCATACAGCAGGATGATGAGCAGGACCCACCAACCCTTCAGGCATTTAGGGAAAAAAGTATTCGGTGGTTACGAAAGCTTCACAATGACTATATTAATAGTGAGGTGGTGGGGATGGGGTGAGTGGAGAGACTGAATGAAGAACTGGTGGAGGCTAATCAATATTTAGAGTGTGTGCGGCAAAATATAGTAAAGACTGAAAATATATTGCGTACGTTGGAAGGGATGGATGTGTGATGTGTTAAATATGTTTTTTTTTGTGGAATTTATTGTATAGTTATCTTTTCATTGTAAAAAATAAATGTAAATTTTTTTGTTATATTTTTATTATTTCTCGTGAATTACTCATTATCCAAAAAATTTTACTACAGCTAAAAAAATGTGACGGATAGTTCAATTTGCGCTAGAAAAATTAAATGATCTACGTTAACGAAAAAATTGAAAACATCTGGAAGTCTGACTTACTCATGCACTCATGTATAAATCTCTACATCAAAGTAAAGCAGTAATTTTTTGCAAATTTTAAGTGCATGTTGCGTTACAAATTTATTTATTGTAAAATATCATGCATACAAAGAAAGTGTGAAAATACAGTACAGTTAAAAGTGAAAAAAAGCCTGCGTTAAATAAAAGTCAAAACAGTTACCAAAAGCATGTAAATTTGAAAACTTTACGCCACGTATTTATGCAATACAAATGACACAATCGCATTCATACATTTGCAAATCCTGTTTCAAAATTTTAATGTGAATTGGTGACTAGGATAAGTATAGAATGTTCGCATTCACACCTGCATAAAATTCTTTGAAAGAAAAATAACTGCGGTCATTATCCTACAATTCTTGAAGCAGTAATATCCACGCTCCATCGAAAATTGTAGATTTGGAGTCCTAATCAAACTAAATTAAACAAGTCATGTTTTAAGTGCTGTTTGTTGTTTCAAAATTGAATTGGTTGATTCAAGAAGCATTTTGATACATTTCTACATGAAATGGATAAATTGCATGCATATGTTTCTTCTGAGCTTACGTAAGTACAAAAAGTTGTGTTCTAAGTGCTGTTTGTTGTTTCAAAATGATTGGTTATAACACACAACTGCGTTAAAAAAAAATTTTTTTCTGAGAATTAGGTGCAAATTTTAAATTTTCAGGAGCGCATCTTTTGTAGGACCTTATTTTTACCCTCCCCCACATCCGCACCTGCACCCTGAAAAAACGGACGTCCACATCGAGTCATCTTTTATCTCTTTCCATAAATATGCACATATACCTTTACTTACATCACACACCTTCAAACATACATCACTTTTATAATTCAAGTACACGTCTATCGTTTACACAACCATAATTGCAATTATACATTCCATTCTAGAACAATACTTGTATTTCAAGTTAAATATAATATAACATTAATCATACTGATAACACTATATAGGCAATGCATCTTGCAAATGCAATCTTTTTACTCATTACGAGTACAATCCATTTAAAATGGGTTGTAATTGCATATATAAACGTAAAATACCCAAAGATACATTGTGAGAGTTAGTATTACTTTATTTCGTTAAAAAATCGTTAGAATTTATATAAAAAAAAACATATTACAAATACTTTATAAATATATCAAACATTTATTATATTACATCACACTCCCTATTGATACTCAATTAATTTGGAAAATCGAATTGTGATCCATAATATTTCACAGTTAAGGAAGGCTTTCTTTAATAAAAAAAAACGTTAGAATGTTTTAGATGAACAACATATTACAAATATTTCCGAAATAAATAAAGGATTTTATTTTACATCAGTATTTATCTTAACAATTTATTGATTTTGTACAGTCTTAAATTTTTTATATAAATGTGAATACAAATTTATGCAAAATATCACGAGAGTATTGTTAGTTGAATAACATTGCTGGGTTAAAACTTTATTATTATGCTCATAAAGGATTTTATTTTACATCAGTATTTATCTTAAAAATTTATTGATTTTGTACAGTCTGAAATTTTTAATATAAATGTGAATATAAATTTATGCAAAATATTACGAGAGTATTGTTAGTTGCATAACATTTCAGGGTTAAAACTTTATTATTATGCTCTTCTTATCTGCTTAAGAATATTTCTATCAGCTATTAGAGGTAGCTTTTACATTAGGGGTAGCTGCCCCAATTTGATATATGCGTTAGATACGTTTAAAAGTCGACGGGCAGTGTTAGGGATTTTTTTAATTTATTTTTCGCAAATTCTGGCCCGTTTTTGAGAAAAATTGATTTTTTTTTGTTTGTTTGAAAAACCTGCTTAAAAAATATTTCTGTCACCTACTAGGAGTAGCTTGTGCATTTTAAAATTAAAGCTTTTCCTAACGTCACAATTTTTATTATTTATTACATATATATATATATATATATATATATATATATATATATATATATATATATATATATGCAATAACTCATTTAAACACTACAACATATTAATACCAAATATGTTTAAATGTTTTTTTTATTTTCAAACTCGAAGCTGCCTCATTCTTCTATTTATTTCATACATCCCTAAATCTACTTTTAAATCTTTAACTTTTTGTATCAACACCTCCAACCTCTTCTTTCGCTCAACAATAGTTAATACTTGTTCTTTTCTTGCGCTTCTTACCTTGCATACTACCATGTTTGTCATTTCTGCTAATACTTAACCGCGCGCACCCAAGGAAACCTTTCATTATAAATCCGCATCCTTCAAAACTGCTAACCTAGACAAAACTGTTTTCTTCTTTCCATGAACTTATTCTATTTTTATACTTCTAAGAAATGTCATACGATACCCCTACAGGTCAACAATCTTTGACCTTGGCCACTCTACTTTTAGACTTCTAAGAATTGCAATATGATGATGACTTTGCAATTTCTATTTTTAGCGTTTGACCTTCACATACAAATTTTCCGCCAAAACGTTTGACCGCAGAGTGACCATGTAATATGATGAGAATGGTGACATTGCAATTTCTATTTCTAACGAGCTCCAAATATTTAAATTTCCCGCCAAAAGTTTGACCTTGAAGAGATACAAAAGCTTACATTTCTCACCGCCAGAGGGCGAGTGACCTTGAATTGATCCAGAACCAGCCCCTAATCACTACTCATATGCAGTGGTGCATATTGACCGTTTAATTCAAAAGAGAAAACAGGCTTAATCCCTAGTTGTGATTCTTCACATTTAAATAGTAGATAACTTCGAGGAACATTAGCATTCGTATTTCTAAAAAATACGTAATGCAGAAGTTGACGCAGGGATAGGTGTAACTATATAAACGAAAGCTTTAAAGGGAACCATTGTCAACAATTGTCCAATTCTTTTCAGTGTCCATAAGTAATAAATCAATAGGAGTTCACCATAAATAGCGTTTAAGGTGAAGAGTTGAATATCTCAACATCTTTGAAATACATATGTAACGGTATCGTTCTACAGTGAGTGAAGTACAGTGTTGAATTAGTTTTCTTTATCTAAGGTGAGAACGCTACTGTTTTGATTTTAAGATTTGGTTTTTCCATTGAGTGAACACTATGTTAATGCCTAATTATAAGAATTAGTTTTTATTAGCTAGGGATAACTTCTACGTAATTATATTTTCTATAATTACAGATGATATAAGTGTATCAAATTATGAAGTTGCGCCAGTACAATACAGAATGTTCAATTTATTGTTGAAGTTAACTTTACACATTACACTTCATTCTGTTTTAAAATTACGCTTAAACTTGAGCTTGAGTAATATTTGATTATAATTTGTAACAAAATTTCTCAAGTTTTAATTATTTAATTGATGTGGATTAAATGTTATATTTTTAACCTTAATGTTGTACAACTCAATATACGTTGAAGTACTTTTGGTTGCCTATACTCTTTTACATACTAAATTCTAACTTTACAAAACTATAGTTAATAGCTTTTGTTTTGACACACATTTGGCTAGTTGATAGCTAACACTGTTTTCTTTTCATAAAAGTTTTGCATTTTGTTAACGTTGCATGTTTAGTTGCTGAAGCATACCTTTAAACAATTTTATGAATTAATTTCACTCTTCACAAGAAGGATATTTAAAAAGGGATTATTTCATATAGGAAAATAGTTTATACTCGAGAGTGCTGAGTTCTAATTTTTTTCTTCGCTTGCAACGGTTTAGAAGTTTACCATCCATACAGTTATCTTATCACGAAAAGCTCGCTTTCCATCTTTACCTGTATGTGTATACTTACATAGAAATTCCATATTTGGTTCATTTCGTAGAAGAATAAGTTAAGTAGTATATCAACTCTTAGAAATTGACAAAAGGTCAGACTATTTTAATTATATTCTTTACACTCATGTTATGTATGTAACCTATAACCCCGTGTCCTTTTTGCTCCTTTCCTTAGTACTAAAATAAGAACAATTATTAGAATAACCCCTTGCTTTCACTAAAATGTTATTTATCTGTCACCTCACCTGAAATCCATTTTTCCTCCTCCTTTCGCTTTGTCTTTTTGTTTGCATTCTATAATTAAGACTGTTAATAATAGTGTATTACCTTATTACTAAATTACTTACCTTTTCAGTAGACCTTTAATTACTTTTTGTGTAAATTGTTCTTTAACAACTACCGTTTTGTATTTAACCCTCGATCTTATTTTTATCTTGTAACGTTTGGACGTATTAATTTATCAAACAGACCTGCTCACAGTTGTCTAGTTTTAGATACCTTCCATATGTTTCAAATTTGTGAATTTGATATTGCTAATTGATTAATTTATTTTTTTATATTTCTCTTTTAAATTGCTTAAATTAAGTTTTTGTTAGGACAAGTATTCTAATTTAATTATTTACTTTTATTAACTTTTTTGTTATAGAAAACCTGCGTTATTTTAGTAAGGCCTTTCGTGATTAATCAGGTTCCTATTTATTTACATTTTAAATTACTATAAAATTTTCTATAGTTACAACGTTTTACGGAATAATTCGTTTAAGGTTGTGTTGTCATGTTTTTTATTTTGTTCTCTTTAAAGCTTTAAATTAACCAATGTATAGTCAGTAAAATCTAACAATTTCTGTTTCGGATTAGCGCTTTATTTAACACCGACGTATATGCACTATTGCCGTTTCCTTTCTACATGTATGGTTTCAACCAGTACAGCAAAAACGTGCAATAGTTATCTGAATTAAGAATTACACTATACATTTTAGAGTATTCGTCATAACAACCGTCATGTTAGAAAGAAATAGAAAATAAAGCAATCATGCGTTTTCTTAAACTTCAGCAATATCCTTAAAAACTTGTTTGTTAAAGTTCGATATGTGAATAAGCCATAAAATGGTTTTTGTACCTTCGCTTTGTAATATGGCATATGCTGACCGCAAGTTCGTTCGGAAACTATGCGTTTTCCACCTAAGCCGTAAAAAAATAATACTAAATTATAGTTGGCATTCATTGTAGTGACAGAACTGATGGAATATTAGACATAGTCAACATTTGACATAGCACAAAGCGTTATCGCGTTACCGTGTACGTGTACGCATCCGTTATTATGTCTATATTAGTTCCTTATAAACAACAAATTACATCTATAAGTTATTATAAGGTCAACAAATTGGTATGGTACCTACAAAATTGGAGTAATGAATAATTTCGCAATTATATTCTTTAGGTTATGTTGGTTACTGTCAGTCGTCAGTACTGCTAACTTAATTTTAACTGCCATAAAAATAAAATTTTAAAAAGTACAACAATATTGTTTATTATAAGTTTTTTGTTATGAACGAATAAGTTCAAAGGTAAATATGTAATTAATTAATTAACCATATTGTTTATTGATTTTGATGATAATTTTGTTGACGTCGGCACAAAAAATCTTATGTATCAGTCTGCTCATAAATTTGCAAAGTTCAGTCGTTCTCGCAAACACCCATTTTCTGTCTTTGTAATTCAAAAAACTATAACTTCACTTCCCAATAAGTAAATACACCACGCCTGTCTTAATGACAGTGTTCTAATTATATTACATTGAAATTGCTAAAGTGAGAGTAAGCGTTTAGTATTAAATCGGCTAAGGAAAACAAACGTTATATACATGTATGCCAGGAGCCGAACGTAGGTATTTAAGCATACACATTTTTAATTCATTGTACTGATTATTAGATCGCAGCCATTTTATATTCAATTTGGCAATTATTTAATTTAATTAATTCCGTTAATACTTAACGTGTAAAATGCCAGGTGGCTGGTTGGGTACCGAAACTCGTTTTGAAATCATGAATATTGATTTTGAGCTGGATGGTTATTATGTATCACGTTGTGTATTAATCTTCCTAAAATACATTCGTATTTTTTTACCTTCCAACTTACATATAGATATGTAGGTATAGAAGGTTATGCAATCGACTTTTTATTCACTATCGCTACATCGACTTATTAGCTCATTTTACAACTTTTGGCCAAGTTTCGCCAAGATCGGAAATCATGTCTGCATGTGTATGTGTATGAATGTATGTTAGTATCCACGATAACTCCAGAGCGAAAATGCAAACGTACTTAAAATTTTCTATTTAAGCTTCTTTTTATTTGGCTAAGAGCTGATTAGATTTGGGAGAAATCCAACGGCGGAGAGGGGTGGGTTTATTAGGGTCAGTTTTTGATTTCTATCAAATATTTCTAAAACAGCTCCATATTTAAAAGTTATAAAAATACCTGAATATAGACCTCAAACATATCGATTAATTATTTTCAATGCAATTTTTTGATACGATGGGTAACTTAGCGGCAAAAAATTTCCTAAGATAGAATTTAAGCTTTAGTTCAAATTTTTTCATTATTTAAATAACGATTAATCTTATAACAAAAAGTGTAGACGTATTTTTGAAAGAAAATTTAATGCAACATAAATTTTCTTTACAAACTTTTAATGTAAAAAGTAATAAATGTAAATTAATTTTTTTTTACTTATAGTATTCCCGCACGGGATAAGGTTTGCCTAACGTGCTAAAGCAGTCAGGAACACTGGAAGGGTTTAGGGATATTGTTTGGCTGCCGAGAAATGTTTATGAATTGACTTATGTCAAAGTTTGGGGGAAAACAGGAACTGTGTAATGCATTCCACAATTTGGTCGGCGTGTATAAAAATCTAGATTAAGCCCGTTTAGTGTGACACGATGGAATTTTGAGGGCGTAATAATGGTGCCAATGGGCAAACCGAGCGTTCCTAGCGAAGATGGCCTGCGAAGGTATTAAGGAGTGTATTTTTGAGGCACACTTGCCATGGTAATAGCGATAGAACAAGGAAAGAAACAATACTGTTCTTATATGCTCCAGAGGCTGTAGGTCAGAAGTCAGAGACGGGTCATTTATTAACCTGATATCTCTTTTTGGATGCGGTTTACCATATCAAGGGCGTATTGGGGAGCACTAACCCAGAGGTGGGAAATGTATTCCAGATAAGGTCGAATTTGGGCCTTATGCAGTTAGAGGAGTTGTTGCGATGTGAAATACTGTTTAAATCTGTATATAAATCCAAGTTTACTGGCTGACAAAATGTGGTCAATTCATGAAAAGTTCGATGATACGGACATCCCTAACATAGAAATAGATTCTCAAACTTTCAGTTCTAAGCCATTCATATTTACAGCAGGAAGTGATCGGTCTTTCTCGGTAGACACAAGGCAACACTGCGTTTTGTCGGCGTTGAACGTGAGTAGATTATTCCTTCCCCATTCAAGGACACGTTCTAAGTCACTGTTGATTGAGGCTTCACCTTAACCTCTTGTCTAGACTTGTTGTTGTGGGAAAACTGAGATGAATTACAATGTAGAGTAACGTCGTCTGCAAAACAATTGATCGGGTTAGTTGTTGAGGAAATGAGGTCATTTATGTACAGCAGGAAAAGTGTGGAGCCATCACTGATCCTTGGGGTACTCCCGCGGTAATAGTAGTTTTTTTCGAAAAGAAGCCATCGACGACAACGCGTATACGTCTTTTGTCAAAAACGCTGGATATCCAATTTATGAGCGTATCGGATAAACCGATCGAAGTGAGCTTTGCAAGTAGGCATTTGCGCCAAACCTGGTCAAAAGGTTTTGAAATATCTAAAGCTACTACGAGTGTTTCACCGGACCTCTCTAATGTGTTATTCCAAAGTTGGGTGACATATGAAAGATCACCCGTTTAACGACTCTATCCGAACCCATGTTGGTGGTCCTTTAAAAGTTTATTGGACTCCAGGAACGAAAGCAGTTGGTGGTTCATAGCTTTCTCCATAATTTTCGACAAAATGGGAGTGATAGGTATTGGTCGATAGTTTGAGGGATCGGTTTTGTCGCCCTTTTTAGGAATAGGTTGAATGTTTGCCAAATTCCGCGATGAAGGAAACTCTCCGGATGACATGGGTATCAAAAAGAGTTTGGACAATACAGGTACTAAATCGGGGTAACATTTTTTAAGGACGATAGCTGGAATACTGTCAGGGCCAGTCGCTTTGGTTGGGTCGAGTTTATCAATAATTGATTCCAAGAGCTTGTAACGAAAGTGGATTGGTTTAATAACGTATGGGTAGATTTGGGCGACGGCACAGTTTTACCAGAATCATTGAGACATGAATTAGATGCAAAAAATCGATAAAGAAACTGGCATTTTCAGCAGGATCAGCTACTACAGCTGTCGAGAGACGTCATGGGAGGAAAGGAAGATGTACTAAAGTTTTTGCTGATGGTTTTAACTAATGACCAAAATTTACGACCACCCAAAGGAGATGAGACTAATTCTTTGCATTTACGTTCTTCACATCTTTTTGGCCTTGGTGATGATGCTTTTGCAACTATTCCTTGCGGCAATCAGTTGTCGTGATTTTCAATAGATTTATCTGATTTCCATTTGGTATAGAGTTTATGCTTTTGCAATAATGCATCAGTGCAAGCCCTATTAAAGCAGGGTTGGGAACGAGCATGACCTACACGATTATGTTTTTTGGGAATGTACAACTTCATAGTCATCAGGGTAACTTCGGTTATTGAAAGAGCAATGTGTGAAGAGGAGTAAAGCAGTACTCACGCCAGGGAATGTTGCAAAAAAATCTGGCAGTTCGCCCAATTAGCTTATTGAAAACACCACATAGTTCTATCTGTTTTTCCAGTAACAGTGGGATTGGGTACAGAGGAAGCTATTTCGATTAGGCAGTAGTCTGAATGACGAAGTGGGGAAAGGACACTTGTTTTATAGACAAGTGGGTTAGTTGTAAGGAATAGGTCTAGGAGATGTGCAGTATGGTTAGGGTTGTCAGGGATTCTGGTTGGTTTGGAAATGATTTGTGTGAGACCACAGGATACAGCAAATGCTTCTGCGCTATGACCTGCGGGATTAGTAGAAGGTGAAACTTGAAGCCAATTGGAGTTTTGGTCATTAAAATCTCCCAAATTGAAATGTCGTAAGATGGAAACTGTGATAAGAGGTAGTCTTTTTTCAGACTAAGGTAATCAAAAAGATCATGGAAGTTGTTATCATTGGGGAACCTACACAAACAACTGTAGAATTTCACAAATTGGGGCCCAGAATTTTTGAACCAAATCGCGTCAAATTTGTTGTTTTCCAAAGTTGACATCCTCTTACAACCTACGTTGTCCTTGGTATACGCACATACTCCGCCTTTAAGGCGAAAGCTATAGTATCCCAATATGTTTATGGTTAGTTTCGTAGGTGTTGACAGCATTAAGTTCACCTTGGTTTATTATTTAGGTTCCAACTTGCATATTATTGCCATTTTAAACTAATCAAATCTGTTTATTATTGTCGTGAAACTTAACTTTTCTATTTTTTTAACTTCCTTTTTATTTAATTATAGAGTAATTAAACTTAAATATAGTATGGTAAAAGATAGATTATTTCAATTTTGCTTTCAAAGAAAAATATAACATGAAGTATAATGTCATAATTAAAAGAATTTAATATAGTATCAAACATAAAATTGAATTAACTTTTAAATTTGAAAACACTACTAGGTATTCGATTTTATGAGCTTCAACGGTCGTCTGGCGTAAGTTTAAAGGAACCGTATCTTTTTGTAGAAATTAAATGCTATAGTAATTTTAGATAATATTTACGCGACTTTTTTATTTATTTAAGAAACCATTTCACGCATTAAAAAATTCTACTGTTTTGATTATTATTATTTTCGTTTATTATTAATATGCAAACCGACAAAGATCTGTTCAAAAGCATCGTACTTCGTATTTAAATTAAATTAGATTGTTCCCTACGCGACTTGCTTTCATTTATTTGAGAAAAGAAAAAGTATTTAATTTAGAATTCCGATTACAAATTAGAGCTAGTTATTTGTCTATTTTATCTATTCATATGCTTTTCCTTTATACTTTCGATTACGGATTCGAATCAGTTATATATTATCATTTAATCTTATAAAATGATTGTTACGACAATGCTTACGCCTGGGTTTCTTACAGAAAGGAGTTTATTAAATACAAAGCTGTATACTTTTGTTAATCACATCTAGTCTATTTTTCCTACAGTTACAGATATGTATTAATGACTGTTTCATTCTTCGCGCTGGCATGGTATAAAATAAGTTATTTTATCGGTTCTCTATAATTCATTGTTATTGCAAAAGTGTTTACCTGTTTGAGTTTAAGACAAAAGGGTGGTGCTTGCCCTTTAAGTATACTTTAAAATTCTGAGTTTAAGAATCACATCTGGTATGGGGGGCCGAATTTTTCGTAGAAATTCAATACTATAGCAACCCCAAATGTGTTTAAAAATCTGTTTAAAAACTCACCCCAATCGTACAGTAGCTTTATTGATTTAGAAATTTACATTTTGATCACTAATCGAAGGTAGAGGCTGGAGACACCCAAAACACGTTCTATCGCTTTGACGACCCGGCATCAACTCTAATAAATATGATTGAAATTGCCCGATATTTTTACAGAAGCGGGCGGTTTTGGATTTTTTTGAGTTAACATGTATTTATGTCTGTGGATCTCTATCTGACATGAGGTTTTAAACGTCATACTGACATAGATTACTGTTTTTGTTGTTACACTGTTGCCTGCCTTCGTTATGAACGTATAAAAAAGAGGTTGCATAGACATCCTAAAAAAATTGAAATTATTAATTATTAATTTTTAATTTTAATTAGCATATAGATGTCTATCCTCTGCACGTCATGCAGTTTTAAACGTCTGTTTTTGTTTCTACAATGTTGCCTATTTTTGTAATGAGCTTCTTATAAAAAATGTTGCATAGTTACGCTCTAAAAACGTTACTAAAGTTATTTCATTTCTTTTAATTTCCATTTTGTAGGTTGGAAGGTCGTGTGGTGTTCCACACTAGATATTTTGAATTAAGATAAGTGCATTTTAGAAATAATTTCTAAGGCGAATTAATTTTTTTTTAATTACCATAATTCTCCATTGAACTGTCATAACAAAAATATTTCGTGCAAAATACATTTATCCGATAAAAAACACTACTTATGTACTTATCTCCCAAAGAATTTGGAAGAAAGCCAGCGGCGGAGTGGGGGAGGGGGTTATGAGGGGTAGTTTTAAGTTTTTATATAATATTTCTAAACAGCTGCATATTTCAATGGTATTAAGATATCTATGTATTAACCTTAAACAACTCGATTAATTGTTCTGCGCAATTTTTTGATATGACGGGTAATTTAGCGGTAAAAAGTTCCTATGGTAGAAATGAAGTGTTCAATTTTCTTCATTGCCTGAATAACCATCACCTTTATAAGAAAAAGTGTAGACTTATTTTTTAAAGAATAAATTTTCTTTATTAAGTTTGCTAATCTAAAGCCAAATAAATGTAAAAATTAAATAAATATGATTGAAAATGCTGAAGCTGTATTATCGATATTTTTTATAGAAGCGGGAGGGTTTGAAATTTTTTTTACATTAACATGTATTTATGTCTATGAATATCTGTCTGGCATTAAGTTTTAAATGTCATTCTGAGATAGATGTTTTTGTTATGAACGTATAAAAAAGAGGTTGCATAGTTATTCTAAAAAAATTGAAATTAAAATTATTTCATTTCTTTTAATGTAAGTTAGTATGTACAGGCTGTCCCAAATTCGAGGGCAAGCATGGGGATCTCGATTATTATAAGAGATAGGATATAGGTTTAAATCCGGCACTTTTGCTAAATTCGATGCCGAGTAATAATCTGAAAAGAAATTTGAGCTAACTCGAATGGATTTGGTTTTAAGCTCAAAAAACTAAAAATTTCGATTTTCGTTTTCGCGTTTGGCCACCTTGTTATTAGGAATTTTCAAAATTCGATTAAAGCACCTTTTTACGCACAACACTAATACGGTATTAAAAACATTCTGTGACGTTTCGTTTATTCTAAACCATCATCAGGTTTATTTTTTCTTATGGGGGTTAAGATATATTTTTATGTCGTTGGATGGAGAATGTTATGCTGATTTTAGCAATATATAACACTTTATGGTTTGATCGACTGCGAACTAAAATAATGAGAAAAATACGAAGAACAAGATTCCGCCTTCTTGAATCCAGCAAGGAATAATTACAGTAGTTCTACTTATTTAATTTTTTAAACTCGTCAGAACATCCAAAAAAATATAAAAACATTTAAACAATTTAAAAAAAACATTAACAAACAACTCAAACAAGTATGTCTATGTAACACGGTCATAATAGCGACAACGCAAATTTATCGATAGATAACAACAAAATAATTACACAGACAAACAAACAAAAATTATTATAATAAATGTTCGAACAAGTTTCCTCCTTCTTGAATACAGTAACGAATTATTCTTCTACAATTGTTTACAATTCTTTGAATGGTTCGCCTGGGAATTTGACGAAGTTCATTGACAACCCTATTCTGGAGTTTTTCTATATTTTGCGATGGCGTCTTATAAATCATATTTTTTAAATGGCCCCAGAGGAAGTAATCTAAAGCGGTTAAATCTGAACTTTTTGCTGGCCACCTAAGTGGTCCCCTATTTCCCATCCATTTATTAGGAAATTCGCCGTTAAGATATTCACTTATTATCGCAGCATTATGAGGAGGAGCTCCGTCTATTTGCCACCAGAGAGTCCATCTTTCGTTTAGCGGAACATCGTCCAAAAGGTCTGATATTTCGTGAGTAG
>JARFJB010001785.1:139047-161547 GCA_036346205.1 Vesta saturnalis
CTACTTTCGTGTGTTAGAAATGCGAGGTAGCGTTGAGACGTTAGGATCCCTTCGTAAATAATTGGTAAGGAGCCTATCCTTCCAGATTCCAACCCACACATTAAAGGACCGGTGGCCTTGTCCTCGCATTTGCCTGTTAATTCGTGAATTTTCAATGGACCAGTAGTGCTCGTTATTACGATTAAACATTCCATTAGTGGAAAAATTGCACTCATCCGTCCAAATCATTTGATTGAGGAAGTTGCGATATTCCGGCATTTTGGTGTTAAGTTGGTTACAAAAATCCAACCGTCTCATATCGTCCCCAGGCCGAAGAGTTTGACTAACGTGTAACTTAAATGGTTTATAACGGTGTTGCTTTAACACTCGCCAAACTGTCGTTTTTGGCACTTCAATAGTTTGCTCTATTTCTCTGGTAGATGTTGAAGGATTTTCTTGAACCTAAGATGGATAACATAAAGTCATAACTCTCCAAAAAAAAATGTCTGCTGAAATTAGCAGTGAATTAGAGTGAAGAGAGTAATTAATATAATACTAACAAACAGTACCCGATGTAATATTTCTTCTTCGGCATCTCTGTCTAGTCTGCTACCATATGCATTTCGAGGTTTCTGAAAACATCCAAATTCTCGCAAATTTTGGTCTAATTTTAAAAAATATCTCTGGTTTGGTTGCTGCCTCTCCGGATATTCCTCTAAATATCTTTGTTCTGCTCTGACACTATTTCTATTGCAGCTATAAAATATCCTTATCATGTCTCGTTTTTCTGAATTTGAAAACATTCTAAAGAAACTTGCAAATTTTAAAGCACTAACACGAAGGATCTTGCAATTATTACCCTTTTTACAATTAGTAAATGACATGACAAAAGCCAACTCCTGAGTTTTGTTTGATTCATGGGTATCGTGACAATGTAATATTTAGTTTTTTAATTTAAGAGTATTTTAGTTCGCAGTCGATCAAACCATGAAGTGTTATATATTGCTAAAATCAGCATAACATTCTCCATCTAACACCATAAAAATATATCTTAACCTCGATAAGAAACAATAAACCTGATGATGGTTCCGAATAAACAAAACGTCGCATAATATTTTTAATACCGTATTAGTATTGTGAGTAAAAAGTTGCCTTAATAATGTTTAATCGAATTTTGAAAATTCCTAATAATAAGGTAGCCAAACGCGAAAAACAAAAATCGAAATTTTTAGTTTTTTGAGCATAAAACCAAATCCATTCGAGTTAGCTCAAATTTCTTTTCAGGTTATTACTCGGCATCGAATTTAGCAAATTGCCGAATTTAAACCTATATCCTATCTCGTATAATAAGCGAGATCCCCATGCTTGCCCTCGAATTTGGACAGCCTGTACATATCGGTTAACCTCAGTCTTGCCATGAAGTTTTAAACGTCTGTTTGACATAGATTATTGATTTTGCTTTTACAATATTCCTTATTTTCATAATAAACTTCTTATAGACGACATTGCATTATTTTCTTTAAAACAAATGTTACTAAATTTATTTCATTTCTTTTAATTTCCATTTTGTATGTTGGGAGGTCGTGTGGTATTCTACACCAGATATTTTCAATATCTGAATGCCCATTAGTTTTGTAACATAAACTGTAGACATATTTTTTAAAGAAACCTTTATTTTACTTACGTTTCTTTATAAAGCTTCTTAAAGTAACGCAAGGTACGTCTAAAAACTAATTAAATATGAATGAATCTGTTTAAACGGTATTATTGATATTTTATACAAGGGGGCGACTTCATTCTGCCTGTTTTCGTTACGAACGTATAAAAAAAAGGTTGCATAGTTATCCCAAATAAAAATATAATTAAAATTATTTCATTTCTTTTTAAGTTTTTAAGTTAGCATCTACACCTTTTCCAATTTTATACGAGAAAGCATAAGGTTAATTTGAGAAAGTATCAATTGTATTTGAGAATAGTCAAATGTATTTGAGAAAACAACAAATGTAGTTCAGAGTAGTCAGTTGAATTTGAGAAGGCATCAAATGAATTTGAGAGTAGTAAATTGTATTCAAGAAATGTTCAAATGTATTTGAGAAGATATCAATTGAAAATGAGAAAAACAAAATCACATGTATAACATAGCCTGCTGCTGTTGCTGTGAGCTCCATATTACAAGTAATTAACATAAATTACATCAATATTTTCTTTCAAAAGTGCAAAACACATCCACTACCGGTACAAACAAAACATAACCTTATTTGTTATTTAAAAAAAAAATTGTTATTTATTTGCAAGTGAACAAACAAACAATACAATAATCATAACACCAAACAGCTGATTTTAATTTGGATATTCTTCTCAAATACAATTTACAACTTCTCGAATTCAAATCACACATTCTGAAATACAATTAACGACTTCTTAAAATGAAATGATACTTTCTCAAATACAATTGACTATTCTCAACTACATTTGTTGTTTTCTAAAATTCAACTGACTATTCTCATCTACTTTTGATGTTTTCTCAAATACAAGTAACAATTCTCAAATACAATTAACAATTTCTCGAATAAAACTGGAAAAGGTGTAGATGTCTATTAACGTTTTAAACCTCTGTTTGACATAGATTGTTGTTTTTGTTTTTACATTGTTGCCTATTTTCGTAAAGAACTTATTATGAAAGAGGTTGCATAATTATCATAAAAAATTGTTATTAAAGTTATTTCATTTATTTTAATTTCCAATTTGTGGGTTGTTAAATCGTGTGGTGTTCCACAACAGAGATTTTAGTACGTTCATAACGATAATAGACAACATTGTAACAACTAAAACAATAATCTATGTCAGATGGACGTTTAAAACTTTATGTCAGTTAGACGTTAATGGGCATATAAATGGAATGAAATAATTTTTATAACCTTTTTTTGCGGTATAACTATATAACATCTTTTATAAGAAGCTCATTACAAAAATAGACAACTTGTAAAGGCAAAAACAAATACATAAATTAAAGGAAATGAATAGAGCTCGGGAAATATGCAAAATGCATGTAAAGTGCATATAAGCATATTTTGACAAAATTTTATAAACGCATATGCTAAGCGATAAGTCGGATGCCACAGTAAAAGTAATATTATGTGAGACTTAATAAAGGAATTTTCGTAATTTGTATTAATAGAATAGTCCTTGATTTTTATGAAGGGAAATCTAATTGTTATTAGCCAATAGAATCATTTGCTGCCAGCTCCATTTCAATTTAAGGTTCGAAGAAAAAAACTTACATTTACTCTATTTAGCTTTTTAAAAAAAGTGTAGATGTTTTCGAGAATCCAGTAATAAATGTCATTTGGCACATATCCAAACAAATTTTGTTCATATTGCTTTAGAAATGAAATAACTCTAATTTCAATTTTTTAGGATATCTATGCAACCTGGTTTTATACGTTCATAACGAAAACAGGCAACATTGTAAAAACAAAAACAGTAATCTATGTCAGAATGACGTTTAAAACTTCATGTCAGATGGAGATTTATACACATGAATACATGTTAACGTAAAACTGCCCGCTTCCATAAAGTATCGATAATACAGCTTCAGCAATTTCAATCATATTTATTTAATTTTTACATTTATTACGCTTGACATTAAAAAACTTTGTCAAGAAAATTTATGTAAAATTAAATTTTCTTTAAAAAATACATCTGCACTTTTTCTAACGCTTAAATGCTATCTTACGAATATTGCCGCTAAATTACGTGTCATATCAAGAAATTGCATAGAACTAAATAATCGATACGTTTAACGTCTATTTCCAGGTATTTTTATATCTTTAAGATACGCAGCTATTCTAGAAATATTTGATAAAAACCAAAACTGACCCTAATAAACCCCCCTCACCGCCACTGGATTTCTCCCAAAATCAGCTTTAAGCCAAATGAAAACAAGCTTAAATACAAAATTTTAAGTACGTAAGTATTTTCGTTCTGTAGTAATCGTGGATAATAAAATACATACAAAAGTTGTAAAATGAGTTAATAAGTCGATTGCATAACCTTCTATACCTACATATGTATATGTGATGGAAGGTTAAAAAATTACAAAACCGCCCGCTTCTATAAAATACCTGTAATACAATTTAAGTATTTTCAATCCTCTTTAATTTTTAAACTTAGATTGCATTATATCAAGAAACTTTATAAAATATAATTATCTTTCAAAAATATATTTGCACCACTTACAGTTATTTTCGGCTGTAGTAACACTATCTTTCAAAATTGTTCCACTACAGATATTTTTTCTATTGTTTTATATCTCAAATAGGATTAGCAATTATCAAGTGTACTTACAATTGCAGCTTATGTAATAAAAAATATAACTAAAATGATTCAGGATCGTATAATCATAGTAGTCCAGTCAATGACGACATTTGATGGCGCAAAAAACACAAACAATCTAAAAATTTGGAATCGGATAGTTAAAAGTATACACTTTAAAATAAAAAAATATCCCTACTACCAGCGTGTCCATTTCCCGGAAAAATTTTGGTGTGAAAATTTTTTTTTTAGTTTTCCTGCAAAAATTGTTTAAATAATGATTTTATAAAAAAATTTTTCAAACAAAAGTTGTAGCCTACAAAAATATCAGTAATTTTTGTTCGAAAAGTTTTTTTCTAAAATGACTAGTTTTCGAGATATAATTAAATTTTCATTTATCAATTTATTAGCGTGTTTATACACGCGATGTAATTAGATTTTTTACCAACTAACTAATTAATCTTTAATTTTAATACTGTACGTAAATGTGAGAATTATCAAAATATCGTAGTTTGTAGAGAAAAAACTCAGCTTTCACGTGATAATAATTATATTTCTTAAAAAATAAGTTATATTGTTGTAAATTTCGTTTAAATAAAAAAAAAACGGTTATAAAAGTATCATTTACATTTTCGTTCACTGTATTTTTAAAAATCGTTAAAAACGAATGTACTCTTGTATTTAGTAACAATTGTTCACTCAACATTATTATTGAAGTTTGGTTTGACACTTATGTACATAGAACAAACAATTCAATATTTAATTTCATAATTTTTTAACCTCATTATTTTACGTGATTTTTTCATCGGTAAATTATTAACAACTTTGCTTAGAATGCATAAAACTGGATAAAAATTCATATGTAAGTACATTAAAGTATTATGCTTTTAATGTAATATTCAGTTTTACCATAAACAAAAAAATTTTTAAATGACAATAAATTATTATTCAGAGGTGCACAAAATACACGTGTTTTAAAGAAATTAAAATAACGTTTTACATTTTAAATATGGATCAACGGGGATTGCAGGCTATACTAATGTATACCTGTACGATCTTTTACACCTATATAGATAACTCGTTTTGTACAGGTAAAAATGAATGAGGCTCACAAAGAAAGGTGACTACTGTCAAACCGGCAATTGCACAAATTATAAAAAAGAAAAAATAATCGACGATGATGAAAATGATTCATTAGATGATCTAGATCCTATTAGTGATAAAGACTTTGATTTTATTGATAATTTAAGTGATCATGAAGACGATTCAGATGTATCTTTAACATCAGACGAGGAAGAAAATTGATTGTGCTGATAGCTTTTATAAATTCCAATATTTTTAAAATATTTGTGATTCCTTATTGCTTTTTTATGTATTTTTATTATAATAAAGATTTCAAAATAATTTTATGCAATGAATTTTATAAGATTATTTCTTTTAACATTAATTATTTTAACTCTGTAACCAAAAAGAAAAGATTTTGTCGAGTAGAAAATGTGGAAAACTGTGATAATATTTTCCCAAGGTTAAGATATCAATACAATTTTATATGATTCTAATGAATAAGTATTAATGCTACAATTTTCATTTGAAAAGTTTTTCTATATTGTGTTTTAATACTCTATAAATTAAAAATGAACGCTTGAAATTGCAATGCTTAAAAAGCTACTCGTGAAAATTCAATGTATCTCGGTAACAAATGCAAATATAGGAAAACTTTTCAAATAAAACTTATTGACGTTTTTGTAAGCTACATCTATTATTTGAAACATTTTTTTATAAAATCATTATTTAAACAATTTTTGCAGGAAAACTAGAAAAAAATTTTTCACATCAAAATTTTTCCGGGAAATGGACACGCTGGTAGTAGGGATATTTTTTTATTTTAAAGTGTATACTTTTAACTATCCGATCCCAAATTTTTAGATTGTTTGTGTTTTTTGCTTCATTTTAATAAATTTTTGTCGTCATTGACGGAGTTATAGATACACTTCAAGGACATGCGTGTATGTAATGACACACTTCAGTCAGGGCAGGGCTACAATAAACCCAAATTTGCCGACTTAAATACTGAAGTAATACAAGTTTTTAGAAATACACTTTTTGGTTTTATTTTTTGAATTGAAAACTATTTTATTTTCAACATTTTCATGACTCAAAAGTGTTATATGCAATTAATTAGTAAACATTATTTTTGTACAAAAATAAATCTCACAATCAAAATGTATAAATTAAAAAACAAGCCACGTCACTGGAAGGGGTTGAAATTAAATTGCGAATGGACTAAATTATTTTACGTATGTATAACGTGAATCGTATAAACTCATAAGTAGATGAAATAACGTCTAGACTGTTAAATGATTTTTAAGAAAGTGTAAATTAGTATTTAGATCAATGAAAACATTTAAGTTCAATTCGTAAATTGTAAAGGGTAACTGCTAAAGCCTTGATATAATATTAGTTGATATATTTCAGATAAGGGCAGCACATTCAGAGATATAAATCCTATATAAATTATCAGATTAAAGTTTCTCGTTACATTGAAAAAATTATTCATAAGTTTATAATGAATTATGTTATAGAAATACAATCAGGGGAAGTAAAGTTTTCCAAGATGGACATGAAGTTAGTTAAGAAAGGTCATGTTATGTTTATGTTTTCTTATTGGATAATTTGTAAAAAAACGCGTAAAGGAAGTACACATATATAAAAGAACTATTTGGTGACGGATTAGTTGGTCCTCAATTGATACCGATGCGAGACTGTCGATAAACGAATTCGTGTGGCATTTTGTACAGTGGCAACAAAAAACATAATTTTTAGGAAATTAAAAATTTGGCGATATCAGTTATTAAATATATTGGTTATTTGAAATCTATTGGTGAATATATATATATATATATATATATATATATATATATATATACTATATATATATATATATATATATATATATATATATATATATATATTTTATAAGGCCTTAATCTCATATGAAGATGGCTGACCAAAATAATAAATATTGGGTTATATATTCAGTTTAAATAAGTGAATAATTGACAATTTTGTGTGCTAAACTCAACGGTTTCAATTTGATACAACTATAAATTCAGAACTATTACTTAAACTGTATTTAAAACTTAAAATAATAGGTTAAATGAACAATTTATGAAAATGTAAATTGTATTGGGACAGTTAATGCAAATTAAGAGAGTGAAAACAGACATCTACTTAAATCTTACCCTACACCTGTGGACACAGATTTATAAGAGTTATTGTGTGATTAAAGAGTTTTAAAGCGTGACCTAATTATATGAAAGGTGATTGATTAAATAAAAATCAGTCAAATTCCGAAAAATTTTGAAAAATTGTTATATATCGTCTCTTTTCATTATAAATATTAATTGTTTAAGTGAATCATTTGAGTATTAGAATTCGGCCATTGAAGCGGATAAGAATTAGTAATAATATAAGAAATTACTACCACACTATTTAATAATTTTTTTACAATTATGTTTAATTTTAAAAATTGTAGTAATCAGTAATATTTTTACCTTTAGTGACAGTTTTATTCAATTTAGTAGCAAAATAAAGTAACGTTTTTTTACATTAAGTTTGAAAAAATATTTTTAGACCAAGCTTAATTTATTCGACTTGGATTGACAAAGAATTCTAGGTTACATGCGAGTTAATTGCGACGTTGACGTTCTAACGTGTTTGGCAGATGTCACAAATTTAATTAATTAATTACTGGCTTTTGACATATTTAAGCTGGTAAATAAGTGTAAAACTTTATCATATTTAGTCTAGCTCTTTAAGTAGAAAAGAAGATTAGCACATTATTACACGTATTAACTATTTATTACAAATTGAATCAATTACCTAAACATATCAAATGTAAACTTTCACCATTAACACTCATAATAAGATACTTATCTTTTTTGGGGTTCTTTTAATGGTGTATTTTTAAATTATACAATCTAAATGTTTCGATAACACTTACAGTTATCTTCGTCAGTAGTAATATTTGTTAAAAATTGTTAAAGATGTTGTAAACAATTTTTAACAATATACTGACGAATAACTGTAAGTATCAAACGTTATGTATAATTTAAAAATACACCATTAAAAAAACCCAAAAAAGATAACTATTTTAATTATCTAAACAATTTGATAATTAGGTCGATATTTATGATTTATAAGTCAGATATAAATTTAATAAAATTAAAGGTGTCAAATATTGAATAAATTTTGATATAGATCAAATAGATTCTTGTAAACTAAAATATAGACAGGTGAAGCACAAAAGGTTATGTAATTACTGATAACATGAATATATTTCACGTTGAAAATAAGAAACATTTTGACAGTAAGACATTTAATATTGGTGATCCTTTATTGGTTCAGTTATTAAACTCGTAATAAACGGAGTTTTGCATAATTGTTAATTAACCCTTTGTTTCCTGACGGAATTCAAAAGTACCACGTTATTCAAACAAATAATATTGGGACACCAAGCTTAAAAATACCATTTGGTCTGACGAGACTGAAAAGTACATTATTGTTTGCCTATAAAAACATGAGTCGGCAAATGAGTCGTTAGTCGTTGTATTGGTAAACACAGGAAATCAGTGTATGTGCTAAACGTTCAAGTGGAAATAAATTGTAAACATTCTTATTGTAATTTTTGCTAATTTCAGCGAAAGGTAAACAACTATTGATATTGATTTATAAAAACAAACATTTTACGTCTATGGTAGATGGTTCTTCCTAAAAATAAGCAAGGATTTTAGAAATATACGAGTATCTTTTGTTGGACTGGTCTGGCTGATTTGATTTGTGTTTCGGTGAATTTATTTCGTATCGTTTTTTTTAGATTGTAACTCTTTTTACCTCGATAAAAATGTCTCGGTGGAAAGATAAGGCTCTTATAGATGAAGAACTTCATGAGGAAGTGAATAAAGCGATCTCCGAGTTCGAAAACATGATTATTGATAACATCCCGGAAACTGCAAAATAGTGGTGTAATCGTATAAAAAATAATAATGTAATAAAGAAATAAATGTGAAAAGTAAAAATGTTCTCCAAAACACACAAATCGTCAAACTGACTGGACATACTAACCGTCACCACAAATAATACCTTTGTTCCAGTCGGAAGTTTAAGTAGGGGAGGTTCAATATTTTGATTTGCTTAATTACCACTAAATCTGCTCGCTTACTTCCACCGAACATAGATAATAAAAATGCAATGCAATACTAATAAAATGATCTCAGACGCCAAATTATTTTTAATAATGTCGGAAAAACTAACCTAGTTTTACACTAAAATTTGATCAAAATGTAAAACAATAAAAAATTATACAAATATGTTTATTAACAGTTAATGTGATATGATTAAATAAAATATATCTTAAAACTATCCTTAAATTACTAAAAAAAATCATTACATAAATACCTTTGTAAAATTTTTGTACACAAATTTTTTAATAACCTCTGGTATCTAAATGTTTACTAAACGGTCAACCAAGGTGATGTCATCCTTGCACCATTATTGCGTAATATCTTGAAATAATGTTTACGTAGTAAACCAACCCATGAAAGGAATTTTATCTCAAAAATTTCTTCTTGAAATTTTGAATCCAGTATGTATTGCATTATTTTGAAGTTTTGAATGCAAAAATTTGCAATCATAAAATGAAAACGTACGCAACAGTAAAATTAATTGTGCAATCCAAAGCGGTAATATTAAATGTAAAAGTTAAAGTAACAGTAAAGAAATAAAAAGTGCACTAAAAAAAAAGTGCCTGAAAAGAGCAAATGTTTTAATTTTTAATATTAACGCGTTAAAAGATATCTCACCATCAAATTAATGGCACATTCACACAAAATTTAGAGAAAACCTAAAAAAACTTACTGCTTCTCTTAACGTTCATCAGAAAGTCACCAAAATGGATGCTTTGGATGTTCGTTCATGTACTCGTGCGCAAAAGGATTTGATCATAATTACGTCACTGATGACGTAATTCGCGAATAAAATGATTACAAAAATAATTTAAAGAGGTAATATAAACCATTAAGAAATTTGCACTTAAGAAGATATGCAAATTAAGTTGCCTACCACATACCTATATTTCAATAATTAAAAACTTTTTCTTATATTTACAACAGAACGAATGAAAGACCTTAAATTAAGGTATATTTTAATAAAACTCAAAAAGGGTTGTTACAAAACTGATGAGGAAGATAAAGATTGAGAAGAGGGTGAATTTCCACAGATTACGAATGTTATCGATGAAACTTATTACACAGGAGGCATTGAAAAATTTGTTAGAAGAAACGGTAAATGAAACACCAACTAAAGGAGACGAAGAAAGGGATAAAAGATAGAAAATGGGGAAAAAGAGATTTTGGTTTTGAATTACCAGAATACCGTTTAGAAGAAGCTCCTGTTTACGAAAATTTTTCACACTGCAATTGAGTAGTGTTATGTTTTCGTGACATTCCTAGCCTGTTACTGAAACTATAGTTTGCCAGTCGAATTTATACGATATCCAAAGTAATAGAATAGGAATTAATCCTACAGGAGAAGAGTTTTATGCATTTATTTGTATAAATCAGCCTATCGGCTATCATAAATTACCTTTTTAGAAGCACGATTGGTAACCTAGCAATGATCTAGGAATTCTCTTGATCTCAAACACTACGTCCCGGGATAGATTTGATAAAATTTTATCAAATTTGCATTGCAACGATAATCAAAATCTGACTTCTACTAATAGCGATAAATTGTTCAAACTTCGACCTTTTATTCTAAAACTAAATTAAATCTTTGAGATGTTATATTTCGATACGAGGGAATTATCCGTAGATGAGTGAATCATAGCATTCAAAGGTCGATCATCGATCAAACCATACAACCCCATCAAGCTCATCAAAAGGGGTTATGAGATATGGGCACTTGCTGACCAGAAAGGTTGTATTTTGCGATTCGAAATGTATAAAGGGAAAGAAAGAGCTACGAATGAAGAATGGAAGAACTATATGTTAGGAGAAAAAACTATGACTAAAATGGAATGGGAAAGAAAAAGAAATGTATTCTAAAAAATTTAGTATTTCATAAGCAATGACCCTAGGTGTCTATGACTGTACATTCATCTCACAGAACATAGGGTTTTTCAAGTGGAAAGACAATAAAGTGGTTCACTTCATCTCAAATCTTGAAGGTAATACTGAAGATCTCGTTTCAAGAAAGCAAAGAGGTGATTCTTCAGTGGAAGTCCCTTTCCCTATCATTGTAAAGGAGTACAACAAATTTATGGGCGGAGTTCATCATGCCGATAGACTTAGACGGTGTTACGCAGTGGAAAGACGATCTAAAAAATGGTGGCATAAAATTGTTTCGAAACTAATAGATATTATTTTTGTAAATGCGTAGGTGGTTCATTGTCAACTTTTCGAAAAAGTCCCTTTGCTGGAATTTCGGCGAAATGTTGCAATAATTCGAAGAAAAGAACATGTAATAAGAGAATGTTCACGGTAACGAACAACCGAACAAAACCTGAATATTCTATACCACGTGATGTGCGACTTTCAAATAAAGGATCACACTGAGTGAAATATGTCAAGGAAGGAGGAAGATGAGAGCAATGTAGTTTTGAACGTATTCAATCTAGACCTCATTCAAAATGTAGCATGTGTAATGCTTTCTTAGGTTGCAATGAAAGAAAAACTGTAGGAAAAATACCATTCTGTAGAATAAATTCATATTGTTTCAATAAAAAGACAATATTACTTGCTTTTGTATTTTAATTCTGTTCTATTTCCCTGACGGTACTTTGGAGTACCACCGTTTTTTTTCAAAAACACCGAAAGGAAAAATTAAAAAAAAAATTATATAGTTTAACAGTAATAATATGAAATCAAAAATAACATGCAAAGTGTATTTTTCAGTATTTTTTGTACCTCGGCAACAAAGGGTTAAGAAGGACCTTAACACAATTCAAATTTAAACAACATCGTAACCTAGTGTGTACCAAAGTTAAATTATATCAATACTTCATATCGGAAATTGTGCTTGTTATAAATAACAATCATATTTGTCTATCTTTGTTTATGTTTGACAAATTAAAAGAATTATTAATGCAATTAAATTATAACTACATTTAAATTTAGAACTACCAAAGTGCTAGATCGTGGTAATAATATTTTTTTATTTATTTATATTTCAGTACATTACAGAAAATGATGTCCAGGAAAAGGTGGCCACTGGTTAGTTAAAGTAGTAACATTACAGTACCCCAAAAAATGATTACATACAATTTATTCAAAGTGTGTAAGAACCTTCTATGTGGTCTGTAATAATTTAAGTCAAGAAAACGCATGTGCAATTGTGGACAACATGGAAAATTTCCTTTGTATATAGAAATGATTATGAAGTTACATTATAAAATCAATGTATAAAAAATTAAAATACGTTCCACAAAATTAATTGCCAATGATTTTGTTTTCGATAAACTTTAACAACAAAGTCTAGCAATACCCCATGAGTCATTTTTAAATTAAAATTGTGATACAGTGTTAACTAATACATAGATTCACAAACTAGGTATTCTTAACGTTTCTTATAAAAGGTAATTAAGAAAGGGCCAACCTGCAAGAAATTCTTTGAAAACTAGTATTTTACTAATATTTAATAATAGTATATTAATAGTATATTAAATAACAAAGGTGGTAAATAGCCTATTATGTACAAGTGCATTATTACGATGAGCGAGCGTAATATAAACGAGTTAAACGAGCTAAAATTCGAACAAAAAAAAGTAGAACTCGAGACGCCATTGGTTTTGTTCGTTACCTTGAAATTAAACAAATTGGCCCCACTTTATTTATGGTAATATGAAACATTATTAACCGATTAGACTGGGGACCAACGCAAATTCTCAAGCTAAAATAACCTTAATGTAATGACTAATGAACATCTTGTTACATTACAATTAAAGAATGTTAAATATACCTTCTTTAATAAATACTGTGACTGTAGTATCTACCTCATTTATGACATTACTGTAAAGTTAGCTTTATAAGACAAAATTTTTAGAAACAATATATTTCAGCTTTTCAAAACAACTATGGTTAAAAACTAAATGAACTTGTAACACATTGATAGGTTAGATCATATCCAAAGCTATTATTTAATAACCTATATTGTATTAACTGCAACAGCAAGCGCATAAGGCATTATCAAATATAATACTTCATGTAAAATTAATCAGATTTTAAAACATAGACGTAGAGGTCAAAGGTGTATCAAGTTACCGCACGGACCGTCGATAAATGGTATTTCCGATGTTATTTCATTATATTCTTCACATCTTCATAAATAAGCGTGTACTCCCACTGCTTTTACTACAACTAATAAATAATTATATAATGTACTAAACACTTCTAACCCGCATTAAAAATTGTTACATGTCCAAACCGCACTAGGCGTCGTGTATGCCTACTACTGTAAGCGGGTTGCCAATCCAGATAACAAGGAGATGGGCGTGGTCGAAATAAGAAGTAAAATGAATGATTAATACGCTCAAACACCTTACACCTATATCCAAACAGCTCAGTCCGGGGAAATATGCCTCCAGGCGCCACCACAATCGAAACTTTGCTAAAATAATTGTCTTAAGCTGGGTGTTAATTAACCCTACTTGATCGTGGAAAGTAGGATTGTGCTTACTCAGTAAACTCTTACACGAGGGTCCTACAATAAACACTCGTCCCAAACAATCCAACTCAAACTCAAATATTATCAAAAGTACTACCCAGGTTATTAGAAACTTTTTGAATACACCTCGTAAACCAAAATTTCCACAACAAAATTTATCACTCAAATTTAACTGCATTCACGTAACCAACAGTTATAAAAAAAAACTGAAATCCACGGGTCGTCACAAACTTCCTGATTGTACCCTGTACATCCAGAATACCAAAGTTATAACACGTTAACTGAATATTTTCTACGTATCCCTCGTATACATATAAAGTTAAATCTCTACTTATTAATGCATAAAATAGTTCTTCATTCAATGGTCGATAATTAATTTTTTTTTTAATTCCTAATCAAAAGAAAATCAATGTCGTCGGCTTAATAATTGTTCCTTCAGTATAATAGTGATAAAGTACTGCAAAGCAGCCAAACGAGAATAATCTTTGAAGGTTTAATGTTTCTAAGATGAACGATATCTTTTAAATTTAGTTTTTTTTTCTTTATGATATCTCTGAAATCAACAGCTGATCCGCCATTAGTGTATTGCGTTAAACGAAACTAACATGAAGATCTTTTTCTTTTCCTTTCCTCTTTTTACAATTAACATGGCAAATATAACCTTTCCGGTTGTTCATTAATCTTAAAACCAAAATATGCAAAGTCTACATTTAAATTGTCGAAAACTAGGTCACCAATTAAGTAAACGTCACAAATGTGTCTCATAACTGGCTAAATAAACAACAGAATAAAAGTTAACGATAAATATATATTGTCCTGCACAAAATAATACTAAAAAAAAACAAATGTTTACGTACACCACAACAGCGTGGTTGAGAAACCAAACCACCACAGCACTGTCAATACAAATTTGCGTTTCTGCAAAAATTCCTACTGCTAAAACAGCCAATACAACATAACTCGAGACCGATTACCTTTTCCCTTCAACACTAATTAATTAAAAAAAAAAATTACACAACAACCCGCAAATAAAATTAACCAAAAAGATAATCGTGCTCAACTGAGTTTTCAAAGTTCTTAAATGTAATTCTTACTTAAAGACTGTCCATTCATCCTTCGCTTTTCTTTCTTCTCTCTTCCCGTAAACCAACTATTTGTAGTCCATGTATATCCTTAGATTGCCTGAAGGCACATAACAAGTACTCCACAATTCCACCAACACTTATTCCTTTCGGTACTCCCGAATAGTCCAACTATACGAGGTTATTACTCCAATAACCCGTAATAATCTGTACACGTTTGGTTGCCTCTTTAAAGTTTCTTGCAACCTTTAGGACAATTTAGCCCTTCCTTACACAAATAAACTTTTAATGTCATATAAAATTACTTTAACATTGGCTCAATTTACTATCAATATTTCGTTCACTTAAAGGTGGTCCCATAAATAATTTGAACTAAGTATCATTACAAGCACACGCGCCGTACTCAACACTATAACGTAACAACTGTTATCTTATTATAAAACTGCTTACGCACTTTTTTTTTCCTTGAAGAAAAAAAACCATAAACTTGTTTTATCTTCAATTTCAATTTTATTAATTGTTTTATTTATGAATGTCTTATACGATTCATCCCCTTTTGGGTTACGCAGTTGTTTAAACAATGACTGCCTTTAATATTATTCACAAATATAACTCCAACTCAACCCATTCTGAGGTCACACTTCACCTCGCGCGCGCGTCTTCCACCGAGCTCTCACCGACATCCACCAAAAGCAAAAACCAAAAAGCCCCCGTCAATCTCTGACTTTCCTATTTATACCTCAAGCCATCCATCTTTAAACATGTCTACTTCCTCGCTATATTCACCAATGGTATTCACTCAAACTTTCTTAGTGCCGACTGATGCTACCCTCTGCACAAACACGCTTGTAATTACTATACATCGCCATGTTTGTTCTTACCTGCAAATTTTACAATTACTTTATGGAGAAGCCATTTCTCGTCATCACATTCATTCAGTGGCCACTCTGGACCATTACACAACTTTCAACGTTTATCTCTCACATGCGCTCATCCTCCTTCCGCAACATTTGCAAAAATAAGTACAGTCTAAGGTCTCAAATCCCATATACGTACATGTATTCTCAAAACTGATTGCACAACATTACGAGAACTTTCTATAATCAACAATTAAACATACCAAATCTTCTCTACATATTTCTAAAACATTCTATACTTATACATTCACATCTTCCGGCCAAGATTACTCCTTTATCCTCCAACATTCCATTCCTTATTCAGTAGTCAACAGTAGCAAAACATTATCGTCCCATCGACACATTTCTCTTCGTATTTACATTCATCAGAATCTATTTATTCCAACACCAATGTCTCTATAACATTCAAATACACGTATCTGCATACTGAATGATATTTCTCCTAAATTTCCAGTGGCTTATCATCCACCCACATACATTATGCCTATACACAAAAAAAATTTTTTTTCGTTCAAACTCAATACCCCCGTACTCAAAACACGTAATACACGTCATTATACCATCTTACATACACGGTGCGTCAACACAACCTTACAAAATGTGTATCCATTTAACAAAATGTTAATCATGGCCGACACAAATGTATTAATTTTTTGACATTGCACTTCATACCAAAAAAAACATCAACATAAACTGGTTCATTTTAAGCAAACCAAGAATTTTTGTCTTCCTTAAACTGTTACGTTACATATTGCTACGTGTCTAAACCGCCACATAACATAAAATAGGGGATCTCAGTTTAGTGACGTGTTTAATCCGCCACATAACTTAAAATAGGGGAGGTTGGTTGTGAACTCAGTCAATCGGCAGTTAATCGAAGAGCACTTTGTTAGAGTGGGGAGTTTTGGGTCGTAAATAAACTGTCTAGATATTTAGGTTAGCGAGATATGAGAATTTGTACTGAGGATAACGAGAGTAAACAAGAATTATTAAGCGCCAGAAGCTTTAAAATAGTAAATTAGATTTAATGAAAGACCCCCGTAAAGCTTAAACCAGGGAAAAGTAAAAGAACTAATATATGAACACCAGTTCCCGTAGTAATATTGTTTTCTTTAATTCCTCAACAAAAAAAAAGACTACAAATCTGGTGAAACCAACAAAGTACACCCACGTACCACACAAAAATAAAAAACACGTTTCAATAGCTAAACTACCATCATTAGCGGTCAACTCGGCTCAGCTTAGCTATTGAAACAAGTTCGGTGTTTTTTATTTTTGTGTGGTACGTCGCTGGCTGTATTTTATTTGTTACAGATCCCGCGACAGTTCCAGTTTTCCAGTGATTTTTAGAATTTTGTGTAAATATCTAAAACGTATCAATAACAATCAATTATCACATGCGATGTTTACTTATCTTACCAACAAAATAAATGGACTGAACAAATTTCACATAAATATCGAAAAATCGTAACGATCACAATCGTTTATCTCATGCGACAGGTAACCTTTTCCCCTGGGTTCACCCCTAACAAATACTAACGAGGGCAACCGGCAGAAAGTAGATATTTATCCCGAAAGAAAATTATTAAGTTTTTAATTGCTACTTAGTCTTATTGGGTTCGTTGGAAGGTCTATCTCAATTATTATTTTTTTTTTTATTACAAGTTTCTACAATCTGTCATTATGAGACATTCAGTAGATGATTTAACATACATAGAATGAAATATGAAAGTCATGTAGGAGTTGCATGCATTGATTACACTCCTTTATTAGCTTAGACTAGTTTGACATAAACACACTGAGGTTTTTAACGATATACGTGAAGCTGTCAATCACTATTGTTCAAACCGGTGGAGTAAGTCTGACGGTTTAAACCTTTTTAACCGCGGCTGCACTTCATTGTCATGATCAAGTAATCCCTCTACTAATATGTTGGGATGAGCACTGATTCGGTCACTATACCGCGCACTATGTTTATGAATTCATCATTAACCGTAGAAATTGCAAGATCGCGTCGTATCGTTTCGTTGGGGACGTACCATGGTGCGTTTACTATGGCCCTAAGTACCTTTGATTGGAATCTGCGTATGATTTCGATGTTAGATGTACTGGCTGTGCCCCAGAGTTGGATTCCGTAGGTCCAAATTGGCTTTAATGTGGCTTTATATAATAGTAATTTGCTTTCTAACGAAAGCTGAGAATTGCGCCCTATCAGCCAGTACATTTTCTGAAGCTTCAGTCCAAGTTGTTTCCGCTTGGTCCAGACACGGGTTTTCCAAGTTAACCTTCGGTCTAAGTGAATGCCAAGATACTTTGCGCTATCCGCCTGAGGGATTTGGTGGTTGTTAATTGACACTGGTGGGCAGGTTCCTCTTCTTAAGGCGTAAGTTACTTGCACTGATTTGGTTTCGTTGATTTGAATATGCCATTTGGTACACCATTGTTGTATTTTATCAAGGTGTGTTTGTAGCTGCTGGAAGGCCTGGACTGGGTCAGTGTGCGATGTAAGTACAGCCGTGTCATCGGCGAATGTAGCGATCATGGTATTTGGGGTTGTCGGAAGATCCGCCGTAAAGATTAAGTACAATATTGGGTCCAGTGCACTGCCCTAGGGAACTCCCGAATTAACAGGGTATGGGTTTGTTAGCGCACTGCCATGTCTGACCATGAATTGTCTATTCGAGAGGTAAGATTTAAGGATTTCAGAGTAGTCTTGTCAAAGGCTTGAAAATGAAAGTTCACATACATCAGAGTAACATTGAAACCCACAATACACAAATAATTATTATATCTAAACGAAAAAGTTAAAAGGGACACTATATACCGCTATAAATTTCGAAGTAAAAGTACAAATTACATTACAAACATATTCGGTATAAATGGAATGCAAAAGCGCAAGTCGTCGTCAGGAATAGTAACGCAAACGCAGCTACCGAGTTACAAATGATGGGAAAGGAGGGTTCTATGGACAATGGACGCGCAACGCTAACCAAACGATGGGTGCGGTGGATAGCCTAGAAAATTTTGTTCTGCCAGTATGTCCAAGGTATATAACTATAAACGCACAATAAGGGAAGTTAACGCTACTCAAAAATTGAATAAGTTCAGAAATAGTGAGTTACGTAAGAAAGATACACATAATATGGTAGTTATATAAAACAAAAAAACAGCAGTCAACAGTTCACAAAATGTCAGTATTTCACTATAAGTCCGGTAATATCATACACCGAATCAGGCAAGCACAGGTCGAAACAATATCGAGAACGTTCAGTCGTGCACTGTAACCGTAATAACTACCGAAAACGAAAGGGGGAGGGCAGGATGCTTGAGCTTTCCGAGCTCTTTCAGCCACTATCATGGATTCCCAGCATACATACATACATTACGTATATACTCATGGTGGGATTAAGGACGGGAGTGGTCAGGATAGGATCGGAAGGAACGAAGTTAGGATTCTCAGGTGAAAAATACTACCCCAGCATTCGCCCAAGTAGCCTCACATGGTGTGCGTATAAACAGTGACCATGTCGCTATGTGAGGAAAACTCCTGAAAAAACCTCATACAAGGTAGACGGCAACGGGAATCAAACCCATTACCTCCCGAATGCTAAGCAGGTCGTGTCACTACTACGCTACTAGCTCGGTTCAAGAAGAGAAACATGTATGGAAAACAATGGAAGGATGATTCCAGGCAAAAATAAAGAAGAAGATAAAATAAGGTGAGATAAATGTTTGCGAAGTGACAATCTTACGATTTTTACTTCTATACATATATATATATATATATATATATATATATATATATATATATATATATATATATATATATATATATATATATATATATTTATAATGCATTATTACGCTAGAATTATATGTAAACCCTACATTATGAGAGAATGGCGTCATTACTGCGCTGGCGTAGTAAGGCTAAAACAGAAATTTTGGTCTTTATCGTGTTCATGATACCGGAGACAATTGAAATTGTTATGATATACTAAGTTATGTTGCTAGTTAATATTGCCGTTGTCATTTATTTCATAACTTCCCTGAAAATTTATTTTTACCGAAATATAACCTCAACCAAAATTCTAATTATTTCTAATACCAATGCAGTCACTACTGTTCTAGTAAATTGTAACTAATGTAGAAGTTATATCAAACAAAGTAGAGCCTTTTGAAATTCTAAAAAATGTTAATAAACGCCCGTTTAGGTGAAAATTAAAATCAACAGCGTAGTAGTGCACATTATACATATATATATATATATATACATATATATATATATATATATTTATATATATATGTGTGTGTATATAGTGTGTCCAAAATTGGTTTGTGCAGTATTGCTATCCTGGAAACTATAAGAAACCGAAAAACGGTTAAATGGAAAAAGTTTTAGAGAATGTTGATACCACTAAAATGCCATTCTCAAATCAAGGCTATCTCAAATATTTTTCAAAATACTTGAAAAAAACTGAAAATCGTCAATTTTTATATTTTGCTATATCTCTTTTATTCAAACAGATATACAAAAATAAATTACACTTTGTAATGATCCTAAAGATTCAGATCCTTGTAAATAAATTCCTCAAAACTTATTTCCTATTTCTTTCCACAACTGCATTTACATTATTTAAAAATGATATCAGTTGTTCCTCGCTCTCCCCACTCTCCCCACTCTCTCCAAAATCCCTATATAAACACTAGCTTCCCATCCAAAATTTCAGTTCATGCATTATTAATATTTTATTAGTGTTCACATTCTAATTCTTTATTAATCCTGTCTGAAACCCCTTATTAATATTTTAATTACCTGCCTGACTTACTTCATCATTATTCCTGCGTTATACTCATTCCTGAAGTCATTCTGTTCCATTCACCTAACCTCACACCTCTTCCTGCTTCTTTTACATTCATTCATTCATCTCACAATAGCCTGATAGTCATCCTTTTGTCCACCTGACCCACCTAGATCATACCGTCCTGAACATCCCGCCAAACAATACGTATTAAAACCCTTATCAACCGGTCTATCCTTATTCATCCATACACCCATCCTTTAACCCCCTGATTAGGTATACGAACTTATTGTGGGTTCTGGCCCCGATTTGGGTATACTTAAAGAGAGTAAAGTGTTTAGAATCAGACAGAGGGCCTTTACACCCCGAATGCTTCTGCAATAAGCCAGAGGCGTAGACGTTTTTCAGAAACCATATAGAACAATTAAAATATTATTTAATAGTATTCCGTTGGATTATATAATCGTTTAGTTTCAGTTTCATTTAATTTTATTAGAATCATAATTTTCAGTTTTTATTGTAAATAATCATTTCCTGTAAATGTGGCAACATTTGTAAAATTAGACTAGGATAGGCAATCCAACCTACTTCCAAGCATCCAAAGAAATCGGAACCCCCTTTAGAGAAAGCACTCATGTTCCAATAGAGCATGCATATTGTAAAATAATAAACTTTACAACAGGTAAAAGACCGGTAGAAGCTACCATTAATAGTAGGCATCACAACTTTGCCATCGCCACTTTTTATCTTCTATTGATTGGTAACCAAAAAAAAATTAATCCGACGTATCGTCGATTAGAGACCATCGTCAGCTTTATTTTTTCATATGGGACGGAAATTAGCTAATGGTATAAAATGATTCCTTTTTTTATTCTAAATCCAACGATGTATAAACACTTAATAATAATTCGCCGTTTTGACCCTCATTCTTGAATTTTTTTTTTTGTGAAACATTTTTGAAAATAAATCTACCAAAGCAATTTATTCTGCAAATGTACACTTATTTCAACTCATAATCCATAATAGGACGTTTCGACTCATCAAAAGTATCATCAAATAATCTCTTATGAACAGTAGCTACCTATTCGTAGATAACTATTTATTGCGATATCGAAAAAGCCTTTCCAAACCTTGTCTTAAACAATGACAGATAAATAACTCTTTTATTAAGTTTAAATTTAACTAAACACCTAACAATACATTTACTTCAAGTGAAAATAATTAGAAAAATGTGAAATCCTATTAAAGCACTTAAAAATTAACTACAGCTAAATAATGAATTCGATTATTGTAAATTTCTGGTAGCAGGTTTTATGAGTTTAAAACAATTATTGTATAACAATTATGTTATCTGTCAAAAGACTACAATAGTTTCTCACATTTTAATGAACATTATTTGAAAATGGCGTTAAATGATACTAACGAAGAACATTTTGATATTAGAGTGCTATATCAAAAATGAAAGAAATGCTACCAGAGTTAGTGATGTCTATTTTCAAATGTACCCCGAAAGAAGACAACCTGGCAGAAATTATTTTAATAATGTAGTAAAAAATTTAATTGAATTTGGAAGCTTTGAAAAACCACGTTCAAGAAAGTATGCGATCGATAATGAGAATCGTAACGGAAACATTTTGGAATATTTTGACGAAAAGCCGAAATCTTCAGTACGAACTTGTGGCACGG
>JARFJB010001785.1:166547-176547 GCA_036346205.1 Vesta saturnalis
AAATATAGAATTATATAATTATGTTATATATTAATATTATGTATTATTATTAATATAATATATATATATAATTATATATATTGATATATATATTATATTATATTGTGATGTGTGAATGTGTGATGTTGAATGTGTGATGTGGAATGTGTGATGTGATGTGGATGTGTGATGTGTGAATGTGTGAATGTGTGATGTGTAATGTGTGATGTTGAATGTGTAATGTGTGATGTGTGTGATGTGATGTTGTGATGTGAATGTGTGATGTTGAATGTGTGATGGTGGAATGTGATGTGTGATGTGTGTGTGTGTGAATTGTAATGTGTGTGATGGGATGTGGAATGTGTGAATGTGTGTGTGATGTGTGGATGTGTGTGTGTGGATGGAATTGGTGTGTGCGATGTGATGTGATGTGATGCGTGGATGTGTGGTGTGTGTGTGATGGTGGTGGTGTGATGGATGTGTGGATGTGGATGCGTGGTGCGATGTGTGAGTGTGATGTGGTGGATGTGTGATGGTGTGATGTGGATGTGATGTGTAAATGTGTGAATGTGTGAATGGGTGATGTGAACCTGAATGTAAATGTGAATGTTGATGTACCTGTAAGCCTTAGGTGTCGATCAAACAGGACATGTGTAATGTGGAATTGTAAATTTGAAACTGTGCAGATGACATGTGGATGTCCCGATAGTGTGTAATTTGCAATGTGTAAATGCATGTGCATAATGTGAATCTCAATTGAATAAATGGATGAATGTGTAAATGTGTGAATGATGTGAATGTGTGAATGTGTGAATGTGTGAATGTGTGAATGAATGTGAATGTGTGAATGATGTGAATGTGTGAATGTGTGAATGTGTGAATGTGATGTGTGAATGTGTGAATGTGTGAATGTGTGAATGTGTGAATGTGTGAATGTGTGAATGTGAATGTGAGAATGTGTGAATGTGTGAATGTGAATGTGAATGTGAATGTGAATGTGTGAATGTGGAATGTGTGAATGTGAATGTGTGAATGTGTGAATGTGTGAACTTGTGAATGTGATGTGTGAATGTGTGAATGTGTAAGTGTGTGAATTGTGAATGTGAATGGAATGTGAATGTGTGAATGTGTGAAATGTGTGAATGTGTGAATGTGAATGTGTGAATGTGTGAATGTGTGAATGTGTGAATGTGGTGAATGTGTGAATGTGTGTGAATGTGTGAATGTGAATGATGTGAATGTGTGAATGTGATGTGAATGTGTGAATGTGTGAATGTGTGAATGTGTGCATATGTGAATGTGTGGATGTGTGAAATTGTGAATGTTAATGTGTGAATGTGTGAATGTGTGATTGTGTGAATGTGTGAATGTGTGAATGTGTGAATAGGTGAATGTGTGAATGTATGAATGTGTGCATGTGTGAATGTGTGAATGTGCATGTGTGAATGTGTGAATGTGTGAATGTGTGAATGTGTCAATGTGTGAATGTTAATGTGTGAACGTGTGAATGTGTGAATCTGTAAATGTGGATGTGAGTGTGTGAATGTGAATGTGTGAATGTGTGATGTGAATGTATGTGAATGTGTGAATGTGAATAGTGTGAATGTGATGAATGTGTGAATGTGAATGTGGATGTGTGAATGATGTGAATGTGTGAATGTGTGAATGTGTAAATGTGAGAATGTGAATTGCGAATGTGTGAATGTGAGAATGTGTGAAAGTGCGAATGTGAGAATGCGTGAATGTGAGAATGTGTGAATGTGTGATGTGATGTGAGAATGTGTGAATGTGTGAATGTGTGAACGAGTGAATGTGTGAATATGTGAATGTGATGTGTGAATGTGTGAATGGGTGAATTGTGAATGTGAGAATGTGCAAATGTGTGAATGTGTGAATGTGTGAATGTGAATGTGAATGTGTGAATGTGTGAATGTGTGAATGTGAATGTGTGAATGTGTGAATGTGAATGAATGTGAATGTGAATGTGTGAATGTGTGAATGTGTGAATGTGTGAAGTGGATGTGAATGTGTGAATGTGTGAATGTGTGAATGTGTGTGTGTGAATTGTGAATGTGAATGTGTGAATGTGTGTGTGGAATGTGTGAATGTGTGAATGTGTGAATGTGTGAATGTGTGAATGTGAAGTGAATGTGAATGTGTGAATGTGTGAATGTGTGAATGTGATGTGTTAATGTGTATGAATGTGATTGAATGTGTGTGTGAATGTGTGAATGTGTGAATGTGTGAATGTGAATGTGTGAATGTATGTTGAATGTGGATATGATGTGAATGTGTGAATGTGTGAATGTTGAATGTGAATGTGTGAATGTGTAAATGTGATGAATGTGATGTGAATGTGTGAATGTGTGAATGTTGAATAGTGTGAATGTGTGAATGTGTGAATGTGTGAATGTGAATGTGTAAATGTGTGTATGTGTGAATGTGTGAATGTGAATTGAATGTGAATGTGTGAATGTGTGAAGTGTGAATGTGAATGTGAATGAATGTGTGAATGTGTAATGATAAATGTGAATGTGCGAATGTGTGAATATTTAAATGTGTGAATGTGTGAATGTGTGAATGTGCGAATGTGCAAAAGCGCGAAGTTGTGAATGTGTGAATGTGTGAATTTGAATGTAATGTGTGAATGTGTATATGTGTGAATGTGTGAATGTGTGTATGTGTGAATGTGTGAATGTGTGAATGTGTGAATGAATGTAATGTGGAATGTGAAATGTGTGAATGTGTGATGTGTGAATGTGTGAATGTGTGAATGTGTGAATGTGTGAATGTGTTGTGTGAATGTGTGATGTGGATTATATGTGAATGTGTGAATGTGTGAATGTGTGAATGTGTGAATGTGTGAATGTGTGAATTGTGAATGTGAATGTGTGAATGTGAATGTGTGAATGTGTGAATGTGTAAATGTGTGAATGTGTGAATGTGTGAATTGTGTGAATGTGAGTGTGTGAATGTGTGAATGTGTGAATGTAAATGTATGAATGTGTGAATGGTGAATGTGAAATGTGTGAATGTTGAATGTGTGAATGTTGGAATGTGAATGTGTAATGTGTGAATGTGTGAATGTGAATGTGTGATGTGTGAAATGTGTAAATGTGTGAATGTGTGAATGTGTGAATGTGTGAATATGTGAATGTTTGAATGTGAATGTGTGAATGTGTGGAATGTGAATGTGTGAATTGTGAATGTGTGAATGTGAATGTGTGAATGTGTAAATGTGTGAATGTTGTGAATGTGTTAATTGTGAATGTGTAAATGTGTGAATGTGTGAATTGTGAATGTGAATGTGGAATGTGTGAATGTGTGAATGTGAATTGTGAATGTGTGAATTGTGAATGTGTGAATGTTGAATGTGTGAATTGTGAATTGTGAATGTGTGAATGTGTGAATGTGTGAATGTGTGAATGTGTGAATGTGTGAATGTGTGAATGTGTGAATGTGTGAATGTGTCTATGTGTGAATGTGTGAATGTGTGAATGTGTGAATGTATAAATGTGTGATGAAGGAAATGTGTGAATGTGTGAATGTGTGAATGTGTGAATGTGTGAATGTGTGAATGTGTGAATGTGTGAATGTGTAAATGTGTGAATGTGTAAATGTGTGAATGTGTAAATGTGTGAATGTGTGAATGTGGTAATGTGTGAATGTGTGAATGTGTGAATGTGTGAATGTGTGATGAACGAAATGTGTAAATGTGTGAATGTGTGAGTGTGTGAATGTGTTAATGAGTGAATGTGTAAATGTGTAAATGTGTGAATGTGTGAATGTGTGAATGTGTGAATGTGTGAATGTGTGAATGTGTGATTTCTCAGAATTCTATAATGTTATGTAAGTTGAAAGATATAAAACCGCTGTATCTCTACTTTGAATTTACCATCCGTGACCTTTACAAAATTGTTTCAAAAGAGATTGATCTAATTTTAATTTGAACAGCTAGTGGTTGTGTAATTGAAGGTTAATTGTAAGCTTGCGTACTTATTTAGCGGAACACTAACTGTTTTTGGTTTTTGGCAAACATACACCATCGAATTGCTCTGTAGAATATTCTATAAACAAAATTTTGCTTTTTATAGTAACGTATATTTCATAATGTCACTAGCAAGTCTTTACAAGTAAGTTCACGTTTTCTATTATGCGAATATGTGAATAATAATTTTCTAAATAATGTATGTATCTAATATCCTAGTTACATCTCAGGTTGGTTAAAATGTATAGGTGATGTACGTATTAAATCTAAAATTCTATTACTTACGATTCAGAACTAAATAAGCTGCTTACCTGCAACAAAAAATATGTATTAAAAATGTCTATTTGCGTACTTTTTAGGTAAACTGCAGGAGTTGAAAAGTGAACAAAATTTAACGATGGGTGGTAGAGTTTATGGTTACAATCGTTTCACAGTAAACGATTACAATGAAGGTAGCCTTTGAGACGACCCATACGTCGATTGATTTACATCGTGCCTAACCGTTTATGGTATATTCGTAAAGCTACGTACGAGGCGTATTTTTAAATCAAGTACCGTTTTGAAATTCTACCACTTCAGCGCGCTGTATACAGCTATCGATTGGTAAGCCACCGACGTAATTACAGTCATTCGACCGTGTTTACATTTGTTGTGAGTATTTGAAACATTTCCTCCAGTTGAGAATCTCGCTGACTGTGAAATACGCGCTGTGAATCGTTTTAAAGGGAAAGAAGTCACAACGTTATCAACAGTACTGAAGTAATACCCAATTCATAAACACTATTCATATACTGGAATAAAATTAAACAGAATAAAAAATAAACAATCAGCGTGTTGATATAGATGTTACAAACATCATCAATTTCGTAAAATGTATTAATTAAATGGGATTGACGCTTGCAAGTTTGAAATTCCCATAACCTTACATGGTAACTATCTTAATTTTAAATAACACTAAAAATGAACATCAATAACGTCAAACACATAAATTTGACAAATTTTGGTAATACGAAAATTTGTATAGCGTAATCAGAATAAAATATACATAGTGCACAATACGATATGGTTAACGTACCGGTGAATACACTTTCATCAAATTAATTTAATCGCTTGAAGGGCTTTTATACAAAGTTGTAACCAAAGAAAGCGTATTGATCCGTCTGACAGATGCAATTAAAAAAAATACATTTTATTGCGATCACTAAAAAACAAAATGTTAGTAAATAATTACCTTCGTTACATCAACTGGCCACTAAAAGTTCTCCCTTACCCTTTGTACTGAGTTAAAGGTAGTTTTTGTGTAATTCGCCCTATCGGTAAGTGGACGGTGGACAACAATACGCTTGAATCTCTCTTTATAGAGCTTTCAATGCACAGCTTCAGCAGTTGACAACTTTTAGTTTTCTTTTGAATTTATATCAATACAAATTTAGTAACGAAAATATTTAAATCAAAACAAAATGATTCGGTCACTTTGCCGTCTGATTTAACGTATATCTTCACAATTATTAATTTATTTAAAAGCGTTCTGTGACTTTCATATATACAAAACTTATTAAGCGGAAGTTTCTATTTACAGTAATTTGCCAATTTGTTTGGGATAGCTGCAAACAGGGATATACTGATTATGTTGAATTTACTATCTATGTATCCGCAATAAATTGCGATTATAGTCCAAAAATGAGGGAAATCACTAATATTAACACTAAATCATGTCTGAGTTCACATCCCGCGACCTCTTCCAACAGCTAAACCTAGACTCACTTACGAATTTTTCAGTTTCAACCATACTGTAGCTCACGTCAAATAACCAACAGTAAAGAATCATTTCTTCAAATCGTAAGCGCGGTAAAAACGAGATAAATCTCGAAAACCGAGATTGTACATGTGTAGGGTGTGTCGACATAATGCCATCACTTACTTTAAGAGTCACAGGGTCTGTCGGCAAATGTTTTTAGTAGTTCAGATGTGAACCGTCGAACTTAGCGGTTTATTAGGTTAAATATCACAATAACGACTAAACCTATTTCGGTAAAAATTGGCAGGAATGTTTACTCCCTTAAGGACTATGTTTGATCATAGTATCGGCAGAATATCTAGGATATGAAACAGAATTGTAGAAACACAAAAGTGTAGAACATTTTTGGAAATCAAAGTTTTGTAACAGCGAGATTTTATTTCCAAAGAAAACTTTTCCTGCCTTTTTTTAACAAATTGGGACATTTGCGAAACAACTCACATTTTTCAAACACTTGCATACTTTGACTTCGCTTGGGATGCTCCAAAAGAAAAAAACTCAAATGAATGATCAACTTATTCCACATTAACACCCATAATTTTTAACCTTGCTTTTAACGCTAGGAAATTTGAGCAGTCGCAATTGCATGATACACTAACAGGTTACAAGTTAAAAATGACAACACATAACACTGAAAGAGTCACTAAATTTAGTTGTTTATTGGTAATGCAATTAAGCTTCTGTTATGTTATAAATTAGAGTAAAACAACCTAAAATCGTAGTTAGGTGGTACAATTAACGTAACTATGCCGGTTCTTGACCAGATTTGGAATTTACATATGTAAGGTGGAGACAGATAGATAGGGAATTGCAATAAGTGGGAGAGACAAGAATGTGTGAAGGCAAAAATTTTGCAGGAACTGCAGTTCATACAGTGCAACCTCTTCAAGGTGAAAGTTGATTAAACTCTAGGAAACCCTAAAATTCATTGGTGAGTCAAGGATAAGAGACAATAGTACATGGTGATTCTTAGAAACCTAAAATTAAAACCAAAGTTCATTGATCTTTCCAAGGTCATTGACTTAAGCCAAAGTTTATTGACCTGGACCGGATGTTGGTGTATTCTTCGAAATCTAAAAAATAGAAGCAGTTTGGGAAGTATTTTACCCCAAAATTCACCGTCCTTCTCAAGGTCACCAGCTAAGAAACAAACCCTAGGTTGTTTAGTCTTTTAAACCCGGAAGTTGGTGGATTGCCCTACACCTAAAGCAAAGTTTAGTGACCTCTTTCGGTCATTGATTTACCAGATACTATTGTCCTTTTTGGGATCACTGACATAGCAAACGGAACGTTCATCAATCCTTAGAAACCTAAAAACACAACCAAAATTTATTAACCTCTTTGAACTGTACCGGAAGTGTATCAATTTCTATAAATCTAAAAGTAGAACCAAAATTTATTGACCTTATGTCTACTAGAAATACTAATAAACATTTTCAAAACAACACCCATAATTTCTTTAAACCTAATGGACATAGAAATTTCATGTCCGAAAAACTTTTTAATGTAGATGATAAAAATTTCCAGATTATTTAGATCCCCTAGATAACGATTTATCAAATTTTTCTTGAATTCGATAATTCCCTACCAGACTATCCCTCTTACGAAAATGAATTAATTAAAAATTTTTATGTACGATCCTCGGAGCAACAAAACCTTGACTTAAATACATTAATAAGTAAACCCACATTACCCTTTATTACTACTCCCGAATTTAGTTTAACATTTCTGATAGATAATGGAGCTTCAAACTTAATCATGAACCCAAAACCAGCGAAAGAATTTTTTCAGAACTGTTATTTAAAAAAAAACCCTTTTCTATGAAAAGTCTAAATAAAAGTATATCATATCATATAACATAAATGTAAAATAACCCTTGTTAAAAGAATTTAATATGAATAAAGATATTGACTTTCACATACCAGAATGGCATGATAAAGATGCACTTCTTGAAGTGAAGATCGGGGAACATTAAGAGCAAAAATTGATTATAATACACAAGTATTAGAGATAGGAAATGTTAAAATACCATTTTTCTTTGAACTGAATTCTAAGAATTTTGAGCCATTTAAACCAACAGTCCAAAATTTTATTGATATACCGATAAATATTGAAGAAGGTCAAGTAATTATCACTGAAATTAAACTAAATAATCTATGTTTACCAGAATCGCTAGCCTACGCACATATCGGAATCTGTAGAATCCCATTAAGATCCGATGCAACATTAGAAATTAATTTGATTCAACAAATCGATGTCCAACCAATTGTTAACGTTGCAATAAAATAAAAACCTCAAGGAGATTTTTCTGATTTAGATACACCTAATATAATCAAAACGCAACACTTAAATGTAAAAGAATCAAACGATGAACTCTCCTCTTTGTTTAAGGCCCAGAAATACAGAATGAATTCAAATTTATAGAAATTCCAAAGAAATTAACGCCAGAAAACAATGTTTCAGATATCACTAAACACATTGCACCAGAAAATCCCATATTTACTATCCCTACTTCTGAAAAGCCTGTAAACTACCTTACGAATAGAATTGTTTTAAAATTAGGTGACCAATTTAATATTTAGACTTAACTTAACCTTCACGCCATTCCCTTGCGGGGCAGGCAAAACAATCCCTACCTTTCCTTCACAATCGTTCTCCATGCTTTCCTATCTCCGCATACCTCCCTAGCTTCCGCAGGATTCACACATTATCTCTGACATGCCCTTTTATTTTTAAAACTCCTTACCTTTCTTTCCTTTATCATACATTCTACTATATTCAGTCAAGTTTTATATGGCGTACCAGACATAGCCTTACCTCTAACCTCACCAACATATATTTTCTTCGTTAATCTTGCGTTGTTCATTCTCTCAATGTGACCAATCGCCTTTACCTTGCTAAACTCCTTCATTATGCACTCATTCTTGATTTTGTCCGTTCTCGTTTTACTACATGCGCATCTCAGCAATTTCATACCCACGGTATTTATTTTTGTTTCGTGCTTTTTTTGACATACCCATGTCTCACTTCCATACAGTACTGATTGGACAAACACGTCATTATAGATTGCTCGTTTCGCAGCTAGACTAATACCTTCGTTGCTCATTATCGTCCACATACTTCCAATCACTTTTCTTCCGGCATTGACACTTCGTCCAATCTCGCTCTCCATTGTACCATCTGCAGAAAACATTCTACCCAGATATACCAGCTCGTCCACTTGCTACACAATTTCATCTTGCGGAGTAAATAGTCTACTCTCCTTTCTACCTTCCCGATTGAACACCACAATCTTATTTTTTCACCTTTTACCTTTAGGTCCATGCTCTCACGGACTGTATCAAATTTCCTCAGAGCAGTTTCTGGCTCATCCGCACTGCCGCATACAGCAGAAGTCGTACATTTACGTTACCAACCATTACACCATTTGTATAGGTACATGCCTGTTTAACACATGTATACATGGAACAACCACGGTGACATCACACAGTCTTGTCGCACTCCCTACTCAATACTAAAATATTCACTCACACCTCCTCTCACCCCAACACATTCCCGACTACCGTTGTGTACTGCCCTTATTCCGTTTATTAGACCTTCATTTGCGCCATATTCATTTAATATCTCACAGCTTCTACCTATTCACTCTGTCGTATGGTTTCTCCAGATCTACAAACGCATAGTACAGCTTCCTTTTTACACATGAGTACTTTTCGATTACCTGCTGGAGAGCAACCATCTGATCGATACATCCTCTCCCTGGCACGAATCCACCCTGTGCATCCAAAATCTTAGTTTGTGTAGCTTCTCGTACTATATCAATCAGTATTCTTCCAAATACTATACCAGGCACGCTAAGCAAACTTATTCCTCTGTAGTTCTTGCACTCACTCTTGTTCCCCTTACCCTTACACAGTGGCACAATGATCAAAATGATTCTGCATTTTCTCTCCTTCCACAGCCATCACCTCCTCTTTACCTATTCCACTGTCTCCTTCGCTCCTTTGTTTCTTAATCTGTACACTTCATACAATCGCTTTTTCTCATTCTCATTTTTTTGCAGCTATCATTGCCATGTACGCATCTTTTTTCTTACATACTGCCTTTTTACTACCCCATTCCACCAAGCACACTTTTTTAGTCCACCTATAATCGCTCTTCCACATATCCGCACGGCACAATTGACAACACACTTTTTCAAGCTTATCCATGCAATTTCAACGTCCGCGTCTTAC
>JARFJB010001785.1:186547-296547 GCA_036346205.1 Vesta saturnalis
ACTTTAGTTCACTAAATATTTCATAAAAACGTTTTTCTAAAATTTCATTATGTTATATAGTAAACTAAAAGTACTTCTGTAATCATTTAAATTACTGAATGGCCATATTTCCGAATCTGGTCCACATGTCCATCCCAAGCAGGAATTTGAGTTTGTTTCACTTTATTTGATGTTTTCTAGTATCCAGTAATAAATTTTGTGTTGCTCCTCGTTTTCCCACGGTTGAAACTTGTAGTTGATGTATTGTTCTAATAATATTTCAATCAAAATATCGAGTCACTTGTAGATAGCATAATATGCTGTTTTCCCAATACATTCAGTTATAATTAATAAAGTGTTTTTATAAACAGAATTAATATTTTATAACTTATATTTAACATTTCAATACTACTCATGATAAAATTGTTTTTTGAAACAGAAGAGGAATTAATAAAATGCAATGTAAAGTTATATCCCCAAGGTCTAGTATCAGTGAAATTAAAATTTACTAATTGTTTATCATCGTAAGGGTTAAGTATTACTTTATCCTGCTTGATTGTAAATACCTCATGTTTCTTGTACCATATCAGATGTCGATATCGCTTTATTACGTTACCATCAAACAAAACGTGTTTCTAATCATTTATCGTTTTCCATTTGACGCTTGCTTGGTAGAACCCTTTTTTTTACAACTTTTTCATCCCCAGTGTAAGCATACATTTTTGCATGAAGTTTAGTACTTACTGATCCGTTTAGGTATTAACAGCTATCTGATTAGTGTAAACAGCTGTTCAGGGCATACATATTATTATTCACCTTTAAATGTAAAACTTCGTGTAATGCCCAACCAGAATTCATTTCGAAAAACTCCTCTAATTTTTTTTGTAATTTATAATAAACGTTTTCATTATACCACTCACGTAAATTGGTCGCAATATCGATGACATATTTTTTTATTGCAAGTCTTCAACTCGATGATTTTGAGAATGCTTAAAATTGCAGGTTAAGGGGACACTCACCTTTAGCATCGTTTGACTTAGCATTACTTTAACCTTTCGTGCCTGATGTTTGCTATAATTCCTGTAAGTAACCTACCATTACAACATGAATGTAGTGATTACCAACATGATTTGCATCTACGCTTTTTTAGCGACAGTGACAATTCCACTTTATTAAAAGTCACACAAAAAATCAGTTTAACCATTTTATTGATGTTAGTTATGATTTACCCCATCTACGTGTAAAGTAAGAAAAATAACAAGCATTCGTGTGAAACATGAAATAGTCAGTGTGCGAGTGAGCCAGATAGTGTTTGTGTGAGTGAGTAAGCATTAGACAGCGTCAAACAGTAAGAAATTCACTTTAATCATTTTTTCACAAGTTTTTTCTAATAATTAATGAATACATCAAATGATACAAATTATGTAATGTAAAATGCTGACCTAATTTTTATTAAAACTTGTAGGTACATCAAAAGAAGGAATGTAAACTTTTAATTCTAAATATAATGCTGAATAAGATATAAAATGTCATTGAACGAAAACCATTTTAATTTTCATATAAAACGAATTTCCGGTCTTGCATTCAAATTGGGCAATTTTTAAACTTTGATGTACTTTTCATTATTAAAAGTCAAAACAATAAAAGAGTTAAGCTTTAAATGTGCAAGAGCGAAAAAGGAAAGAAAGTTCGTAGAATAATTGCATTCGTGTGAGACAAGAAATAGTGTAAAAGTCAGGCAGATAGTCGTTGTGTGAGTAAGACAGTATTCGACAGCTTGAATGCGCGACGTTTTTGTTGATTCATTTTTATTTATATAGATCTACTTTTCATTATTCCAAGTCAAACAATAAGATATTAACTTTAATCATTTTGTTACAAGTTTTCCTAATAATTAATTAATACATCAAATGATACAAATTACGTAATTTAACAAAAGTGAACCTATAAGAATTATAACGCAAAATTATGGTATAATAATTGTAATTTAAAATGCTGACTAATGTAGGATAAAGCGTTAAATATAGAATGTCTGCAATCAAACCTGTGTACAGTGCTTTAAAAGCTGCTCACATCTTGAAATTATTGATGCTGTTTAAAGCGTTTCTGTGAAAATTTGGTAACTTGCTTCTTCCCAAAATCAAACAACTTTAAAAACGTGAATTGCTTTTACAAATTGTGTATGTTTTACTTTCTTATCGTAAGTAGAAAAAAGTAGTTTCCTTAAAATTTGAGTGTCAGTTTAGTGGGCTAGTTTTAATATTTTTTGGTAAAATAAAACATGCCATAGATAAAGTGACACAAAATGCAATCACATTTTCAAAAAATTAAAATTTTACTTTTAGGGTAGGGTAAATTCAAAAATTCAAAAGCCGTCGTTCTTAGGACTTTACCTTCCCTTCCCCACAACCTCCCTACACCCTGCGGAAAGGGAAGTCCGAGTCGATTCGCGTTTTATCCCTTTTGGTTGGTAAACCAAACTAAGCTGTACATTTTTTTTAGAAATACCTAAAAAAGAAAGGGGAGTGAAGGTACTAAGTATACCTGCAATTCAAATTTACAAGCCAAGGTCAGTGAGTTAAAAAAACCATTTAATTATTTGTGACGTTCCTGATTATGTAACAATAGAGAATAATTTTAGCTCAAACGGAAAATTTACATTAATATAAGTTATTATATGGTTGCCAAATTTATATTTGAAAATCGTCAACAAAAGTAAAAAAAATAGTAGTTGAAGTTAATCCTGATATTCACCATTTTTGCTAACGAATAAATTTAAACTAAGATAAAATATTTGTCGCGAGAATGATTCGATTGGATTAAAGCGTGGTTTTAGATGAATATAATCACACAGGAATAAATTGTTAAAATGAAATTGTTTGTCCTTTATGTGCTGAAAATCATGAAGGTTGTCTACCTACAGTTGAAAGATATATTGTTGTATACATAATAGTTACACCAAAAATATCCAAATAGAAATAAATCACAGTATTAAAAGGAAAATGTGTCCAACTGGACTAACAATAATTAAAAAATTAAAGAAGAAATGAGAGATTAATCAAATACAGCGTTAATGATGCAAAACAAAAAGGAAGAAATAACACGTTTTTCTAATGCAAACAATAAATATATATATATATATATATATATATATATATATATATATATATATATATGAACATTAAAATTGAATATACTTAATAAGAGCGTATTTTTGTATAACTGGAGATATGGAAAATAGTATATTACGTAGATTAGAACAAGTATTAAATTTTTGTAATGGTGAAAAAGTATTAACTATTGATCGCATTTCACAAACAAAACTGTGGTATGATATTTCAATAAATTACACTGTTAGAAAAATGGAAGAATTTATTACATTAAAAGACTTTTTATTTATACTGAATACGTTGGAATTCTTAATTCATCGAATACAAAAGGAACACGTTACATTCATTAATAGAGAGCGGATTTTATGCAAACTGCATATTGCTTATATTTTATAGTACCACCCACGCGTTTCGGTTTTTATACGAATCGCATTAATTATAATTATTTGGCACTAATTATCTTTTGCATATTTTGCATATTTGGTCAAATACTGCATATTTGGCCAAATACTGCATATTTTGATGTTTTACGCATATTTTGCACGTTCTTTGCATAATTTAAAATTTTTTTTCAATTTTTGCGTTGAAACTCAGGTTATGAAATATTTTCGGGACTCTTGTTCAAAGTTAGAAATTTTTATATCCTTTTAAAATGAATATCTTTGAAAGGTGGTGTCTAACATCGGCAGGTAGTTGTTTACTTTTAATTATTGTCTGAGTTGACAACTATCCTAAACCCTAATACTTCCGGATTGCAAAGAGGTAATACGGTTTTTTGTTGAGTGCTTCTTAAATTTTTGTATGAAAAGAGTTGATGAGTAAAATATACATAGTTAATCCCTAACATCCAAATGACCTTGCTTAATGGAAAAACCCTATTTTAAAATAAGGAATAATATTGCCCATTCCTTTTTAAAACGTGCAAGTGAACAGTAGTGCAGACTGCAGAATTTAGTTTTCGAATTATATTTAACATGCCAAAAGTAAAGAATAATTTAGTTCCTGTATGGATAAAAAATGTCCCTGCACTCCGAGTGAACGGTGAAAAGGTGTTTTATACAGCATGTGGAAAAGCGGTAAGTGACAATTCAGAATACTGTTTTAAAATATTTTTAAACACTGACAACAATAAACGAGGCCTTTAGTGAATACAGAGCAGGTATTAGTTTTCTATTCAAACGTATTTAAATGCATCGTTTTATAAGACAACGCGGGAAATATTTAAAATACAACGATGAAACATAATCGATTATGTTTTGATTTATTTTTAAATTGGGAATATTGGTTTAGATCGCATGCGAACGAAAATCCCAAATTACGCAACACATTGAGACCGCTCTGCATAATGGAAAATTAGAAACACAGAAGAAAATCAAGCTCTCTCAAACATTTCTGCGAGAATCTTTACGTGGTGAAACATCCAAAAGAAACGACCAAGAAGAATTCAATTTTGAATTATGCAGTGCTCTAGTTAAGGCTAAAATTTCCTTAAAAAAGCTTCAAAACCATACTTTTTGCTTGTATCAATAAAGCTCAATCGGTTTTAAAGAAATCAGAACTGCGCAATTAGCATTTATAAAAGCACATTATTATTTTGTAAGCGGGACTATTTGTAAATTGGAAACGGAAGCATTGCCACTTAACGCATCGATAGAACTAGTAAATAATATTCAAAAATTAATTTATACTGCCCCAGGAAATACTACCAAAATTATTTCAAATAAATTTTACAAAAAAAATAGTGGTTATCAGCTGTTAACTAAAATTAACAAAATTTTGACTCTGGACGAAAATCGGGAAGATATGGATGTACAATTAGATTTGTCCATATTAACCGCATTAAAAAATGCACCTATAACGTCTGTAGACGTGGAGTTTTTCCACCTATAAATATATACTTTCTGATAGACGTCAAAATTTTCTACCAGAAAATATAGGAAAGCATATAATTATAAATTGTTTTGCAAATCAACGCAATGAAGCATAGGAGTATTAAGTACCTATAATTTAAAATTTATAATACCATATGAACACAAATTATTTAGATAAGGGGTGGCCACGGTAAACAAAATCACTGTCTTTGATAGGTTCAGCTTGTTGTTGCTTCTACATGTCAATTAAATGTCCGTTTTGATTTGAATCAATCATGCAAGGTACGTTCAGAATTCCAAAGCCACCCTTTATCTAAATAATTTTTGTTCATATGGTAAGTATATTACACTATTATTAATAATATTATGTTAATTATGTATTATTTTTTAACTAATAGTTTCAATTTTTTATGTAAATACTTTCTTGTAAAAGTTTTTTGCATATTATGTATTAAATTTTTTCTTATTAAAGATGTAAAAATCACATGTTTTATTGGTAGTTTATTTTGCATATTTCGAAAAAATAATGCATATTTTCTGCATATTTTACAATTTTTAAGTGCATATATATGCACATATTTTGCCATTTTATAATGCATAAAATCCGCTCTCTATTCATTAACGATTGTAAATTCTTTATTGTTAAATGCTTGTAATTGAAAACAGACACTATTTGTATAGTTTTTAAATTAAAGATTTAGATGTACGTATACTGTTTTAAATCGTAGGATCAAATACTTGGTTAAAAATAACAGATAAGTGTTTGATAAAAATCTAATTTTGTAGGTTTGCGATTGATTTTAATTGTTCTAGTACAAGTGAGGTAGATACAGAATTAATCTATTAAGTAGCAGATACTTTAAATTTAGACTCATTTATACAAAGATATGGAAAAACGGTACGGAAATCAAATCAATCTGTATTCGCAATTTTAAAAAAATTAATACAAGAGAAAGACTTCCGTAGTGAACGCACGAAAAAGAAGTAGGAAGGATAATTTATAATGATGTGAAAAGAAATTAACAACAGTTAGAAAAGAGAAAATAAGCTCACGCAAAGAATTTTGGAATTTAAATAACGAAGCAAAAAATAAAAACAAAACTTTGGTTTAAAAACAATTAGAAACGATAATAGAAATTTTACTCACCTAAAGATACAATACATTACATGATATGAATTCACAAAATTATTGGGAAATATACTGAATCAAAAATTCATACGGAAAACCACAAGAATTTTGAAAAACTAAAACTGAAAGTATTATTTATGAAAATCTTTTATGGGTTTTTTGATGGTGTATTTGTACTTTAAAGTTATACAATCTAAACGTTTCGATAACAGTCATAGCTATCTTCGTCGGTGGTAATATTATCTATTAAAATTGAAATGTGTTCAAACAATTTTGTGAAAGTGGAAAAACTGAAACATAAACGTAGGCCTGCAGCTAATCTAACAGTTTGACAAACGTATAAAGCCAACTATTGAATTCACTTTTAATAAAGGATAACTAGATCAATAAAAATTAAGTATTGCTAAACTGTCTTAAAGATGACAAGCCATATTATATGTTTGTTAGCAAATATTTTATTAGTAAAGGATGTCACCAAGAATCTTGTTGTAATATAGGAGTTTGAAATACAAAGTGATGATAATTTGAAGAAAACGATAATATGGAATTTGTGTCGAGAATTCAGACAAAGAAAAGTTTAATAAACTTAGAAAGAATACAAAGATTAATAAATATAAAAATTGGTAAAGGATTCTGAACTATATCTTATTAAGCTTCATGCATAATTACTGGAATGACTTCGATTAAAATTAAATTAGATGAAATTTGAAAATTATTTTATATTACTAAAAATATTGAGGAATGCATGGAGTTGTATGACAGTTCAATTCATTATCAAAGCTGGAATCATACTGCTCAATCTTCAAGTATTTTCGACTATAATGAAAGTATATACATAATCAAAATTTTGAAGTAATTTTCTGTTTCTTTTTAGGTGGAATGTTTAGAAATAGGAGGATTAATTATTTATACACTTAAATAACACAGCCCAACAAAATAAATTTTTTTTCTTGGTGCCGGAAAACTAAGAAATGATTTTGTATATTTTTGATGTGCTGAATCCAAAAATACCTGGCATTTTTTTGTAGCAGCTCTAGTTTTTGAGATACGGGCTAAATGAGAAGAATCGACTTCAGCCAGATACCAATATTACATTTTATCGTAAAAGAGATCAGGAGCTGTTGCCGTTTTACTCTGAGGAAAATAACCTGGTATTCTGTAACTATATAAGAGGACTCTTACAAAAATGGGTTTGTCAGAATACATACCAAACGAATGGCGCCTTTTTATTGACAGTTCAAAACGTAGTTTGAAATGTGTGCTTTTACATAATGGTAATAAATATGGCTCAATACCTATTGGTCATTCTACCAGCATGAAGGAGGAATATGAGGCAATATCACTAGTCCTAAAAAAAATTAAGTATGAAGAACATCAGTGGATGATTTGTGTCGACCTAAAAATGGTAAACTTCCTCCTTGGACAGCAAAGTGGATATACAAAATATCCTTGTTTTTTATGTCTTTGGGACAGCAGAGCTAAGGATCAGCACTGGGTTAACCGAAATTGGCCTTTAAGAAATGTTATGATTCAAGGAAAGCAACACGTAAACAACGAATCTTTGGTTGCGAGAGAGAAAATCATATTTCCACCCTTGCATATCAAGTTGGGGCTTATGAAGCAATTTGTGAAGGCTTTAAATCGAGATGGACTTTGTTTTGGCTACTTGATACACAAATTTCCTGGGATTAGCACGGAAAAACTGAAAGCCGGAATATTCGATGGCCCTCAGATAAGGCAGCTTATTAAAGATCCACAATTTACGGCATCAATGAATGAGATTGAATCTAACGCTTGGTGTTCATTTGTTCAAGTAGTACAAAATTTTCTTGGAAATCATAAGGCAAAGAATTATATAGAATTAGTGGAAAATATGCTTTCGAACTTTAATACTCTCGGTTGTAACATAGGCATAAAAGTTCACTACCTCCACAGCCACTTAGATCGGTTTCCAGAAAACCTAGGGGATGTGAGTGAGGAACAGGGGGAAAGATTCCATCAGGAAATTAAAACTATTGAAGATCGATATCAAGGAAGATGGGGTAGCCCCATGATGGCCGACTACTGTTGGAGTCTTCAGCGAGACCGTCCTGGTAAACACCATGCTAAAAAGTCCTATAAAAGAAAATTCTTAAGTGATATGTAAATACATATTTATTTATTTCATGAAATAAATACCTTACTTTGGATTGTTTGTGTTTTTTTAACCGGCAGTTTGAGAATATAATAGTAATAATGTAAAATGTATAAGAGTTAAAAAATAAGATGATTTCTTTCTAAAAAAAAGGTCAATATAGCATATCTCAAAAACTAGATCTGGTAGAAAAAATCTGACGACAGTTTTGGATTCTGCACCCAAACATTACATAAAAACAGTTACAAAAACCCCTGCACCAAAATATGTGTTGGGCTGTGTAATATATGAATCTAGATTGAAATTACATTCTTTATGCATTGTACGAAAAGCAAAACAATTCGCTATTTTGGAATCATTACGTTTATTTTAAAACATAACTAAAATCTGTTTACCGAACAGAAATAGTTAAGCTCCTGCCATTAAATTTTGGTCAATGTAAGCAGCGACCAGTTTTACATCAACAAAATTATAAAAACCGACAAATTTAAAAACCATAAATTCAAATGTTGCTTTGTCAAGACTAAATTACAAACCGTCATGTTTTTAGTATTGCCACTTTAAGACACAGCAGAAGTTTCAAATTATTTATTACTTGTAAAAATATGACGTAAGAACATGTTAAAGAAATTACAAGAGACTGCGAATCATTACAGTAAAGGAAAGTTTGAAAATTATAGGAGGACTTGGGTATAAACAAAGATGCGCCACATACTATTTTATTATCAAATTGTTTAATAAAGTAACACAAACATAGTTTAAAAATATTTGAAGTTTTGGATTAAGTCAAAATAGGGCGCCCTTTTATAAGAACGATAGGGTTATTCATTATTAGAGAGCGGATTTTATGCAAACTGCATATTGCTTATATTTTATAGTACCACCCACGCGTTTCGGTTTTTATACGAATCGCATTAATTATAATTATTTGGCACTAATTAGTTTTTGCATATTTTGCATATTTGGTCAAATACTGCATATTTGGCCAAATACTGCATATTTTGATGTTTTACGCATATTTTGCACTTTTTTTTGCATAATTTAACTTTTTTTTTTCAATTTTTGCGTTGAAACTTAGGTTATGAAGTATTTTCGGGACTCTTGTTCAAAGTTAGAAATTTTTATATCCTTTTAAAATAAATATTTTTAAAAGGTGGTGTCTAACATCGCCAGGTAGTTGTTTACTTTTAATTATTGTCTGAGTTAACAACTATCCTAAATCCTAATACTTCCGGATTGCAAAGAGGGAATACGGTATTTTTGTTGAGTGCTTCTTAAATTTTTGTATGGAAAGAGTTGATGAGTAAAATATACATAGTTAATCCCTAACATCCAAATGACCTTGCTTAGTGGAAAAACCCTATTTTAAAATAAGGAATAATATTGCCCATTCCTTTTTAAAACGTGCAAGTGAACAGTAGTGCAGACTGCAGAATTTAGTTTTCGAATTATATTTAACATGCCAAAAGTAAAGAATAATTTAGTTCCTGTATGAATAAAAAATGTCCCTGCACTCCGAATGGACGGTGAACAGGTGTTTTGTACAGCATGTCGAAAAGCGGTAAGTGACAATTCAGAACACTGTTTTAAAATATTTTTAAACACTGACAACAATGAACAAGGCCTTTAGTGAATACAGATCAGGTATTAGTTTTCTATTCAAACGTTGTATTTAAATGCATCGTTTTATAAGATAACGCGGCAAATATTTAAAATACAGGGATGAAACCTAACCGATTATGTTTTGGTTTATATTGGTTTAGATCGCATGCGAACGAAAATCCCAAATTACGCAACACATTGAGACCACTCTGCATAAGGGAAAATTAGAAACACACAAGAAAACCAAGCTCTCTCAAACATTTCTACGAGAATCTTTACGTGGTGAAACATCCAAAAGAAACGACCAAGAAGAATTCAATTTTGAATTATGCAGTGCTCTAGTTAAGGCTAACATTCCCTTAAAAAAGCTTCAAAACCATACTTTTAGATTTTTTTAGAAAAAAATAGTAACACGCAAGTGCCAGATGACAGTACACTTAGAAAAAATTATGTTAATGGGGTATATCTTGAAACCATGCTACATGTAAAAGAAATTGTTAAAAATAAATATATTTATTTTATAGTAGATGAAACTACAGATTGTCGTGGGCGATATGTTGCAAATTTAATGTTAGGTTATTTAAGCGAAGAAGAACCTGCCAAATCATACTTGATTTCTTGTAAAGTGATAAAACCAATAATGCAACAATAGTTAGATTTGTAAATAAGACTTTCATGCAGGAATTTTTTTTTTCCCGATATTGTTCCAACAGATAAAATTGTTTTGATGCCTTCTGATGCCGCGCATATATGGTAAATGCTGGCCAACCATTGAAAGTATTACACGAAAATTTAATTCACGTAACATGTTTGGCTCATGGTATAAATAAAGTAGCCGAAGCAATTCTAAATGAATTTCCTTTAGTAAATAGTTTAGTAAGTAGAGTAAAGAAAGTGTTTATAAAGGCGCCGACACGAGTACAGTTATACAGAGAAAAACTATCTAACATTTCTCTACCACCAGAACCTGTAATTACGCGTTGGGGAACGTGGTTAAATGCTGCTCTTTCTTATGCAGAAAATTTGGAAAAATGAAGGAATTGATTTTAGATTTGTCTGATAATTCAAGTGCTTGTATCAATAAAGCGCAATCGGTTTTAAACAAATCAGAACTGCGCAATCAATTAGCATTTATAAAAGCACATTATTATTTTGTAAGCGGGACTGTTTGTAAATTGGAAACGGAAGCATTGCCACTTAATGCGTCGATAGAACTAGTAAATAATATTCAAAAATTAATTTATACTGCCCCAGGAAATACTGACAAAATTATTTCAAATAAATTTAAAGAAATTTTACAAAAAATAGTGGTTATCAGCTGTTAACTAAAATTAACAAAATTTTGACTCTGGACGATAATCGGAAAGATCTGGATGTACAATTAGATTTGTCCATATTAACCGCATTAGAATATGCACCTATAACGTCTGTAGACGTGGAAAGAAATTTTTCCACCTATAAATATACACTTTCTGATAGACGTCAAAATTTTCTACCAGAAAATATAGAAAATCATATAATTATAAACTGTTTTGCAAATCAACGCAATGAAGCATAGGATTATTAAGTTATAATAATAGTTGCCGAATGGTAATCGAATAAAAAATAATGTAATAATGAAATAAGTGTAAAAAGTTCTCCAAACAGAAGTCGTCAAACTAACTGGAGATACAAACCATTCACCACAAATAGTGCCTTTGATTCGGTCGGTAGATTAACATAGGGTGGTTCATTTGTTTTGATTTGATTCATTACCTCAAATTCTGCTGTGTTATTTTCGCTGAACGTAAATAATAAAAATGCAATGTAATACTACTAAAAATGATCTCGGACGCCAAGTTAAAACAATAAAAATTTTATCAAAATGTAAAAAAATAAAAATATACAATTATGTTTATTGACAGTTAATATGATATGGTTAAATAAAATATATCTTAAAAACTAATTGTAAAAACCTTAAAATACAAAAAAAATCATTACATAAATACCTTTGTAAAATTTTTGTACACAAATTTTTTAATAACCTCTGGTATCTAAATGTTTACGAAACGGTCAACCAAGGTGATGTCATCCTTGCACCATTATTGCGCAATATCTTGAAATAATGTTATCAGCCACACCCAAAACTGGAATTATCCTTCCTAAATTGAATAATCCAATATTTATTGCATTTCTTGAAATTTTCAATGCAAAAATTGCAATCATAAAATGAACGCGTACGCAACAGTAAAATTAAATGCGTACTTAAAATGTAATTAAATTGTAAATCGAAGTAAAGTTAAAGGTAACAGTAAAAAATGCAGTAAAAAAAGTGCCTGAAGAAAGCAAATGTTTTAATTTTTTTGTATAACGGGATATCTTACCATCAAATTAACATCTACATAAATTTAGGTGGAAAACCACAACAAAGCTTCCTGCTGTAAGGTGCATCAGAAAGTGACCAAAATGGATCCTTTGGAAGTTAGATCAGGTACTCGTGCGCGAAGAGATTTGCGCAAGGAATTAAGTCAATGATGACGTATTGCGCAAACGTATTTCAGCAGAAAAATAATTTGAAGAGGTATTATAAACCATTAAGAAGTATGCACTTAAAAAGATATGCAAATTAAGTTGCCTACCACATACCTATATTTCAATAATTAAAATTTTTTTTATATTTACAACTGAACAAATGAAAGACCTTAAATTACGGTATATTTCAATACAACTCAAAAAGGGTTGTTACAAAGTACCTATAATTTAAAATTTATAATACCATATGAACACAAATTATTTAGATAAGGGGTAGCCACAGTAAACAAAATCACTGTCTTTGATAGGTTCAGCTTGTTGTTGGTTCTACATGTCAATTAAATGCCCGTTTTGATTTGAATCAATCATGCAGCGTACGTTCAGAATTCCAAAGCCACCCTTTATCTAAATAATTTTTGTTCATATGGTAAGTACATCATATTATTGTCAATACGTATTATGTTAATTATATATTATCTTTAACTAATAGTTTAAATTTTTTATGTAAATACTTTCTTGTAAAAGTTTTTTGCATATTATGTATTAAATTTTTTTTTATTAAAGATGTAAAAATCACATTTTTTATTGGTAGTTTATTTTGCATATTTCGAAAAAATAATGCATATTTTCTGCATATTTTACAATTTTTAAGTGCATATATATGCACATATTTTGGCATTTCATAATGCATAAAATCCGCTCTCTATTCATTATACACATATTAGAAAGACTGTTTTGTTCGTATAAATGAGAATACCAGCAAACTGAATCAAATAACGACGATGTAACTACCATACACACTCATTCAAACACCGAAACGCAATGACAAATTAGAGATGTCTGTTCTGTTAGGTACAACAACTACAACAGTTGAAAGCAAGTAATTGTGTTCCGGGTTTTAAAAATGCGACCAATAACAACGGTGCATTTAAATATTGCGGAATTTTTGTGGAGAACTATTTCTGTTCGATGAACGGAGTACAGAATATAATTAAGTTCGGGCAGTTCGCGGACAAAGTAGGAGTTCGGAGACACGCCCGAACTTCCAGTCCCTTTTTATAAAACAAAATGTTACACTACTAGCCAGATTGCAGAATACGTATATGCAAGGTGGGAATATGAAATCGAAAATTTATTCAACTATGAAATAGAAAAGACAAATCAGGCCTTCAATGTGCTGAGTAATGTGTGATTTGTAGTGTTTTTAACCCTCCTAATGTGTTCGGGTCTATATGATCCAATCGCGTTCTTCTAATGTACATAATTCGTTAATTTATTTAAATATTTCGTTGCCACTGCATGACTTTTATTTCATTACTCTAATAACGGTGTACCTAGATTGACATTAGAAAATTATAATTCGTTTTTTAAATACATTTGTTACACTCACTGTGTTTGGGTCTTCAAATTAGAAGAACGAGAAGCAGATTATTGTCATAGACGAATGTATTTTATTAGTTTTGATTTATTTCCATAAATATACATAACTTACATAATATTGCCACATTATTGCACAACATTGCGCATATTGCATGCGTTATTTGCGTGCCGATAAACAGGTTTATTCCTGTTCAGACTTGTCTGTGGCTCCGCGTATAAATGTATCCAGTGAGCATCTGTGTGTTAGTTTCGTAATAAATATCAAACTTTATGCTATAGTCTTATAAGAAATACCTAACAATTGAAATTCATTATTGAAAATGTGTAGTGAGAGAGTGCTCACGGATAGTGGACTTGAGAAACTTTTGTGTGTTTGTGATAGTGATGCGTCTGAAGCAGAAGACTATTTGTCCGAAACCGAAATATATGGTAGTGAATCGGATGATGAAGTGGAAGCTACAAGTTTAGATGAAGCTGATGCGGATAATGACGGAACATGCAATATAGCATGGAATAAAGGGACACATCAATCGAGAAGGTTATCAGCAACAAATGTTATTTCGTTGATTAACAAGGTATGTTACGTCGCGAATAATTGATATAAAATCCGCGTACTTCTTATAGTTCACATCAAAAATTGTAAACCTAATTTTGAAAATGTCGAATTTAGAAGGCAAAAGACTTTTTGTTGCCAAGTTTCAAGAACTAACATCACTTGAACTAATACCATATTTTGGCCTACTGCTTCTAGCTGGAGTGTGTAAATCTCATGGAGAGGGAACAGCCAGTCTGTGGGATAGAAATATAGGTCGTCCAATATTCAGAGCAACGATTATATGTTGTGTCACAAGGAAGTCGCTTTGACGATTACAAAACCCGACCACAACGTCACCAAACTGATGAATTAGGTCCCATACGGGAGTTGTGGGATGAATGGGTTGCAATTCTACCTAAGCTCTATAATGTTCACGAAAATGTAACAGTAGAAGGTATCGTTTTACACAGCACATCGCGAATAAACTTGCCAAATGCGGAGTCAAGATTTGGACTGTATGCGATTCTGTAACTGCTTATGCATACAACATGCAAGTTTACGTCGGGAAAAAAGAAGGTGAACCTCCTGAAAGAGGTCAAGCTAAAGGAGTTGTGCTAGATCTTACTTATGGTCTAAAAGGTGTCAACGTAACGTGTGATAATTTTTTTACGATCTCGGGCAGATGCTATTGGATAGAAAAATAACCATGCTTGGAACTATTCGCAAAAATAAACCTGAATTGCATATCGCATTGGTCTTCAACAGGAAAGTAGTTTTTTTTCTAATTTTTACTTTACCAAGGATACGTCGATAGTTTCCTATATTCCAAAACCTAATAAAAATGTTATGCTCATGAGCACAATGCACCACGATAACGGAGTCTGTAACCAAGATCATGAAAATCCGTTTATGATTTTAGATTACAACAAAACTAAAGGTGCTGTAGATATGTTAGACAAGTTAATAATAACATACACATGCAGACGACAAACCAAAAGATGGCCAATCACTATCTTTTACAATATCATGGACATTTCAGCTTACAACGTTTATGTTCTGTGGTGCAAAGTAACGCCAACCTGGAATGCTGGAAAACTTACAAGACGACGACTATTTCTTGAAGAACTGGGTTCTTGATCACTCCATTATTGCAAGAAAGAAAAGTCTCCCTCGAAATATTTCTGCAGCTGAATTAGTTATAAAGTTACGTTCTTCAATCAGTAACGCCGAAGTAACGGAACAATCAACCACAACCAAGAGTAAAGATGTAATTGTTGTCCCTCTTTAAATGATAATAAAACTAATATCTAACTACTACGTTTTTTAGATGTCCTTTACATAACATTTATAATATGTAATAAAATTAAAATAACGTAATAAAATGTAATAAATAATAAATACTACATCTTATTTCTTATTATTATTTACTGTTAATTTAATATCAATTCAACGACAATAAAACGACAACTATAGGCTCCCGGGTTATAATGTCCCGACCACAATAAGTGAAACCAAAATGTTGACACAATCGAAGGGTTAATCCAAAAAATTGTTATGTGCCCAAATCAAATTGATTAAACATATGTATAAGATTGCAAGTCAAGTATGGTAAGATTTTACTACTTATCCAAGTTTCTACTTTGATTCCATAGTCATTTTTCTCGGGTTACCTTTGTCTAATTTAAGTTCGACAATGCTTTCTTGTTGAGTTTTGCTTTCAGATGGTCTCTGTACCTTAACATTAGCCTTGGAAGGTTTTGCTATTTATAATTTGTTCTAGTTAAAGCGTACTGGTTTAAAGTATTATGTTAATAGCTCTTGTTGTTTTGGGTAGCTACGTAGTTACTTAATTTTTTAACTTTTCGAACTATCTGAATTATGATAAAAAAAATGTTTATTACAAATTTTGAAAATCTTTTTTGTTATTAGCTATTGTTTTTGTTGTGATTTGCGGCAATAAAAATCAAACTAAACATGTAAAAAAAATAATCACATTTACAATTTTGATTTTAGCTTGCATGATGTATTTGAATCAGTACATGTACAGTTTTTTTGACTAGAAATGTATACTTTTAGACGGCATATTAATTTAGTAGTAGTTTAGTAGATTATTACATTTTTCTTTTAATTATTACGCATCTGAACTCTTAATTATTAGTTACATTTAACTTACTAGTTGTATAGTTACATAACTTCTAGACAAGGAAGTGACGTTACACCAACCAGCGCCGTGGACGAGAACATAAGCCCCTTCACCCTCCAGCAAAAGACCATCGAGGTACGTGGACGTACAGTTAACCTCCGTCTCGGAAGATTGTTGGTGACGTCAGGCCAATAGGACTCTAGGATGGGCTCCTTCCCACTGGGTATGAATAAAGGAATTGGCCCAGTCAGCAGTCAATGGTAAACGTAAGCAGCCATGTTGTATGAGCAGGATGTAGCGTTGAGAATGCAGAAAGAGCCATGAGAGCATTGTTGATTCGGTAAGCTGCTCCTCAGGTAGCTCCTTTAGGCATCTGGCAGGTTCTTCATTAAGGAAGGTGCTTCTTGAGAATGGCGCTTCTTGTAACCTACTTCCAGTAGAAGTATAAACCCTGAAAAAAGTGTTTGCGCTGTATGTGGTTCGAACTGTAGATAGTTTAGACTTATTCGTTGCCGCTAAGTGAAGCTAATATTGTTCAAAATACAATATATTTGTATGATACTAATTTCCATTGTTAGCTCATGAGGTCGAAGATAAAGACACTAATGCTTAAAAATAATAATTTATGATATATTTATATTTATTAAATAGTGCTTCGTAAATCAAGATGAATGCGACAGAAATAACAGTAAAGAGGCATCCATTGTGACGTATACTCTAGAACGATGTATATAGAATAACTAATTTCTGCTTTTAAATACTAACGTGATATATTTATAAAAATCAAGATAATGCTGATTTTAATACTTTCGCTAAAAAGTATACATACGTAATTACTTAGAAAAATTGAAACTTGAAAATAATTCATTTAACCATAAAATTTACGCTGCATTCTTAGTATTGATAATAATTTGCTATCAATAGCCAACGTGATGGCCCTGCAGTGGATAATCAGTTTTGAAAATTCACCTTTTAAACTGCAATATTTTATAATTACCAACTGAACTTTGTAAGATAACTATGTCTAGAAAGTGGTATAAAGTATTCATTAAATAGCGAATGCACTAGCCACAGATTTTAAGTTATCATTATTTCGTTGTGCTATTCGTAAGGTAAGATATATAATTATATCTGAATCATTAATTTTATCCATAAATTGTAGACTTTATTGTTCACATATTAGGTGCATATTATTCGCTAAGGTGTTCATCAGATACAATGTTTTTCCAGATAGATTAATGTTGAAAAAATAGGAATTAGAAAGCACTACATTTTACAGAACAACTGATTTTTTAATAATGATAAAAATATGCTATAAATAGCGAATATGATGGCCCTGCAGTGGATTATCAGTTTTGAACGTTTACCTTATAACCTGCGATTAAATGTCAATGCAACGTAAGTAGCATATTTAATGCTTAGTAATAGTTTTATAAGAAGAAAGCTAATCTATTTTGAGATTACAATCCTTTGAAATAATTCCTATAAATATCGAAAGTAGTAGATGTATAAATTTTGTCATTGACATTACGTCGTGGAATATGGATCTTCTAAAGGGGTTAAATTTTGTTCGTAAGGGCCAGTTTAAACCCGTCTTAAAAACCAGAATTACAAATATAGATTGCAAATTATTAAGGTTATTAATACCCAATATAAAAGAAAAAAGTGGTGGAAATTGATGAAAATAGTATTTTTGCCGGAGAGGAATTAACAGATGAAAATGTGCAAAAACTACAGACAGAACAGGCAAGCCGTTTATATCGTATGTTTTAAAAATTAAAAAATTAAATTTATAGTATATTCTGATCTATTACCATCATTGTCGAATTATATATGTAGATAATTTTATTTTTATTTATATATTGTACATACAAAATTATAATAAAAGAATATTCCAATGTCTGAACTTGTAAACCTCCCCCTAAAATAAAACCTACGGGAGTTAACATAAAATTGTAAAGGTAAAATAAAACACGTGTAATTCGAATGTTATTTATTTCATTCGCATCCGTCAACCACCTTGGATCTGCGCAGTTATCCTAAGATCCTACCGCTAGGCTTATGACCCTTACGGGGAGTCGCCCTCTCGTGGTTAGAAACTTCCGGAAGGAGGTATCAGAGGACCTGAAACGTTGAGAAACCAAGATGACAGCTAAAGAAGCTATCAGAAACACCGTCATCATAATTAAAATTTTACTTATTGCATTGAGAACAATCAAATATTAAAGGAGCAGGAGCAGGTCCACATCAGATGATCTATTACAATGTTTTGTACATCCTGTTTTAGCGCGTAGCTGTATATAACCTGGATAGTCATGAGGCAACTTATTCCATACTACAAGCAAATTTTCAGTGCTAATTGTAACGATTCATATCTTTTATTCGTCATGTATTCTCAATCATCGCTTCAAACTGTAAGATTACACGATCCATATAAAAATAATGATGAGTAATAGATCGAAACTTGCTTACGTACTTACACTATAATTTTCCTTACTACAGGTGCTTCTTATCATCGCCGCAGGTAATAAAGGGATGTGTGATGCGTTCCTGATGCCACTGAGCATAGTTTTATGATTAGTTAGTCAAAGTCAACCGGACGATTCAAGGAATAATATACACCTGGTATAGGAGACATATGGGATGTTGGTAATAGAACCAGTTATTCGTGCACTGAGATGACTGGAGCGCCTAAAGATAATTAGTATTGTATCAAAGACGTTTTACTAAAGCCTTTGTTGTAGAACATTGATTATTAACGTGGTCGCTATTTATAGCTCTACTTCGCCCGAAGTCGGCAATTCACTAAAAAATAACGACTTTAATTAAACTCGTAATACAATTACTTTGGACATCATCTAGCAACATATGCTGTCTACATTTTGATATGGAGGAATGGGGATATCACAAACAATAAAACTAAGCATCTGATACGTCAAACTCTAAAAGCTGCCGAATCTAGCAAAGCTGCCTTTAGAGATTATGGTATAAAAATTGAATTGATGTTTATTACCGACAAAGATAAGCGAATCAGTATAAGCAGCGGAAACAGTTCAATATTATTATCCGTACAGTCAATCAATCTATTCCTTTCGGCTATGGCTGTGATAAATCAGAAGCTGAATTACATGAATTATTATAGTAATTATTTGATTTACGAATTTTTTACGTTTGAAGTAGCAACGAATCTATGTAATGAAGGTATGAGTAATGAGGGAAGTATGTTATCTAGAGGCAATTTTTTCTCTCAAAATCTTAATTTACTTTCAGCATTAATACAGTCATAGTTATAATGTAACAGACATTGCACACATTTTCCCGTAAAGGTTTGTAAAAGATGTAATAAATAAACGATATATTATGTGACACATTATTTTATTAATCAAATAATTCACTACACAACTTTATCCAGTTTTATAAGTTTGTTTAAACATCATATAGCTACTCTAATAAACCTTTGTTGGCATAATGAATGTTAAACATGGAAAGATCAACTTTCCCCATTGTATCACACTGGTCGCACACTCATTATATTCGTAAAATTGATTCTCATCGATAAGGAGTAGATTTCTGTTAATTTATCTGGATATTGTTATTATTTGCAACGGTAGATTTGGGATCGCATCCCTGCACAGTAAATGCGCTCTTGGTTGCCGAAAACAACATATTCAACTATGTGGTTTTTTCCCATAAATAATTAGCATACGCCGGCTACCAGTGCCTAAGGCGACAGTTGTAAACTAGAAAATTGCACTAGATAAATGTATCCATCACTGAAGAAGACGATATCACTGTTACGTTTCTGATATTTGCATCAAAGCGCTTACAAGTTCTTCGAAGGAAAGGCAGTAATTCGAACAAGTTCTTATCGTGCCCAATATAGGTACTATTTAAAACAAATATCCTGAACCAATTGTTGTAAAAATATGTAATCGCTTGTTCATGACCAATCAGTGCTCGATATCGATATTTTACAAATCGACAGATTTAGCAGGTAAACTAGGCAAGCCGTTAGATTGGGCAGGTAGAGTATGCGTTGTCTGAACAGGTGTAATAGTCATTTGAGCTAAAGTAAATATTGTAACGGTAGTGGGGTATAACGATTGTATTCTTATAATATCATCCATGGCTAAGTGATGAAAATGTTTCTCATGATATGCATACGTAATAGAATTTTATCATGTGCATGTCATAAGCTTAAAGCATGACCAATCTCACGTAGTATTACAGTAAAGTAACTGATATGGTTCTGAGGGAGATTGTTTGAGTCTTAAAGACACCATGACTCATCCCAGTCCATATGTATTTCAACTATACTTTGACCCTCCTTCGGGAAGTCTGAACATCCTAAGATACTACCGCAACAAATAAAAATTCCCATCGCTTACATCCGATTAGTCCAGAATGATTATAGCGTTGAAACGATATTAATATATCATAACTGTATTTAAATTTTTAATTTAAATATTTCTCCCAAACTTTAAACGCGTTAAACGTTAATATTAATATTCGCATGTCTGTACTTATAACACGTTAACTCAGGAAAGGCTTTCTCTATCATGTGGATGCAAATTGTTTTCGTCATCATTACTGTTGATTAGTGCAGTAGCACTGCACAATACTGCAAACGCTGCAATTGCCTCCATTGAAACTAACAGAAATTCACGTTCACAGAGTATAAATATGCGAAAGAAACGAGTATAGTCAAATATAACCTTTATTAATGAAGTAACATATTACATTTTACATACAATGCTAGTAAATGGTTCATACTCAATTAATACATCATGAAAAATAACGCAATATGCCGAAGTATCGGCGAAGATCTTTAAACTTCCGATTTCAAATCAATAACTACGTTATGAATACTCTCGTTTTGCCGAATACAGTTCATTACAAATTTGTGAAAAGAAGAGATTTTGCTGTTCGTACGGATATCTTCTATTACTAATATTCGCTTTTATAATCGAGATATTTAAATGATCGAATTTTGATGCACTCTCTTCCCTATTATAATGCTTCTTGGTTTGAAAAGCAACAAGTAGCCGTTGAGGACGCTGAAAGTCAGTACTGCTTTTCACCGGCGAAACTATTGACGTTGATGACGGCGAGTATGGGTGTATTTATAAATCTCGAGCCTGAAATGCAACTTGTATCGGCGAATTATTATTAAACTTCTGATAGATAGACAACTTCATAGTATCATTTAGAATTACATATGGAACTTTCCATGTAATCTTGTCAAGTCAACCTTAACATCCGTTTTACCACCTGTAGCAGTCCACATCGGTGTTGGAGCGAACCATTGCCAGTTCTGGACGTATGTTAACTAGCGGCTTCTTATAACTCTCTATAAGTTTCAAGAAGTGCTTGAACGGTATAGAAGCGCAGACAGCGGTTTTGGTGCTGCTTAACATCTGAAGACTCCACACTGCATGTGATAAACAGTTACTTTGATCTGGGGTCTGCAAAACCCTTTGATGCTACTGCCAATGCCAGGTAAACGTAATGGTTCAATCACCTGATCTCCAAACGTAAATCGAATCTCATGGAATAGGAATAGGAGGGCATTATTCGTAGGCTTATACTCTTTGTTTGCTCCCTTAGGGTTATGGTGAATAACACTACCGTAGATGACTGTAATGGATCGGCTTTTTGAATAACCAGATTGATCTCATCGGAGTTGTTGGATGCGTTTGTCGTGTATGGATGATATGTTCGACGATCGCATTCCGCTATCACATCCTCGTATCTGATCCCGGTGAATAAACTTTTCAACACTTTTTCCATGTCGTTGTAGTACTTTATAACAGAGATACTGTCGTCTTTGGTTAACGACGTGCTCTCGTACACAAATTGAAACATACTGCCAATAATCTTAAGCCCCATACTTCTTCAGCTCCGGTCTAAGAGTCACTTTTTTGTTACCAAACTTTATTAATTGTCACCCTTGATTAACTAATTTCAAGGTGATGTTATCTGTACGCATGTAAGTATAGGTAAATAAATAACTGTGGAGGGCTGCTTAATTAACTTATAAGATGGTGTGCGACTGCTTACTGTTCATGTATGCGTCTCCAGTTAAATTACACCCCACGTGTATATCTGTTGCATTAATTATTTGAACATCCATATCAGATTCATGGGTGTGGCCTGCCCTGTACAAGTCACGTGAGAAGCCTAGCATGCGTCAGATAGAATCTGCTCGTCTATAAAGTCCTAGTGATTTCTTATTTGAGCGTATTATTGATTGCTCTTAAAATAAAATCGATCGTCTTATATGAGTTAATTTGACGCTGCAGAAATTTGTTAATGTCCTCAATTTAATATACTCCACTTTGTGGTTATATAATAAAATTTGTTGTCAGCCCCATGAATATTTCGTATGTAATTCCAACCGTAGAATTCCGCTAATCCTAATCCGTACTGGTAATTAGGATAAAGTTCAATTGGTAGAAAATACGTAGTACTGAGCACGTTTCCCGCACCTGTCAACGTGAACGTTTGGGACATGACTACAAATAAACAATAATATTGCGGGCTGTTTATTATGCAGAAAATCTAAACATAAATAACCACATATACAGGTCGGTTTATACAAATCCGGGCCGTGCCGTGCCGTGTCCGTTTCGTGTCAGTGCGGGCCAGGGTGTTTTTATTTGTATAAATGACCGGGATGTGGCAGTTCCCCGTCCGGAAATCTGGTCTGTGACGAAAGATCAGTTGTAATAATACGACCGTTTCCATAGAAGACCTCGCCGTATTGGCACTATTGATGGATGAAGAAGCAGAGCGAGATCAAGAAGTACGAAAGAAAAGAAGGTGAAGTATTCATCCTGTGTGGAGAAAACGACACAGGGAAGGCGAATTCAGGATATATCATGAGTTAATTGAAGATAAAACAAAATTTCACGAATACTTCAGGATGTCGTAGTTATTCTTCAATATTTTACTGGATAAAGTGATGGTATTGAAAAGCAATACACGTTTTGGAAAATGCTGATCTAACCTCGAGAGCGGTTAGCTATATGCTTAAGCTAACTTTGTAAACAAAAGTCATGCTACTTCTTTATTTTAATCTGGTATTTTTAATCGAAGTTGTGGAAATAACTTTGGTCGTCAGCCTGATATGGCTCGAGCGCATATGTAGTCTTGCGAGGTTCCAGCGGGTGACGGTGTTGATACTGCTGTTGTATCCACCGAAATACCGCTCATAATAGCTTGTTGATTGAACGGATCCGCCTCCAATTCCTGCACCATAACAAATAACCTACCGTTTGGAATATATTGTCGGTAAGGCGAAAACGACTTAACAGAGGTAGCGAGTCCAGAAACAAGAGCATTAATTTGATGTACACTTTCAACCTTTGGCTTTCTTGTATCGCCAATATATAATTCATTAGAACAGAAACGCATGATGCTTGTTCCGGAAGGTTCTTTTCACCTCGTACTGACGGACATTTAATTACGAGATGATGTTGGTTGGTTTCAGCCTGAACTGTTGGCTGCAAAGTTCTCATAGTTGGCTGAATTACCTATAATTGGATTCCTTTGACTTCATCCTCCTGATTCAATGTGACCGCTGGGCTTTCATGGTTTCGGCTTTGACAGCAGGTATCGTATCCCTTTCGTCAAAATACTGGATAAGGAATTGCAGGTAATCTTCATATTTATATTTTTTCGTTTTTTCGCTATCTGCTCGCTTTTGGTCAGTTTCTTTGCCCAATTTTTTCTAAATTGATATCGTATTTTTTACCATCTGGCTTTTAGAGAGTACCTAAAAATAAAGATTTTTTAAAATATAATAATGTAAATAGTAAAATCATACATATAATAAGAGATACTCCTAATTTGGTCACACAAAAATTAATTTATCTTCTTTTTTTAGCTATTTAGCAACTGGAGGTTTGTTAAGCAGTATTTCCTTTAGTTATCGTTCAGGCCACGTAACAGTATACAAAATTGTACGTAAAATTTGCAAAATATTGGTAAATCAGTTACTGACAAAAGTTGCGCCAATTCCGACTACAGAATTGTGGAAAGAAATCTGTTCCCAATTTTGAAATCACTGCATATTTCATAATTTTCTCGGTGCTTTAGATGGAAAGCACCTGATAATTCAAGCCCTCCCCAAGAAAAATTTCATTTACTTTAATTATAGAAAAACTTTCTCAGTTGTACTGTTAGCCCAGGTTGACGCTAATGATATCATACTGTAAAAATAAAGAAGGCGGAATCCTCAGGTATTCGAACAAAGCAAAGCCCTCGAAAATGGCGATTTAAATTTGTCGCCAGACCAAGTACTACCTAAAACAACTCAGTTAGTTCCATGCGTTATCGTTTGGCTGAATCGTTTCCACTCAAGAAATATCTGACGCAACCTTTTACTGGAAACCAGATGGATGATCCTGCCAATAAGAACTTCAACTATTGTTTGTGTTTAGCCCGTAGAATCGTAAAAAATACCTTCGGCACATTATCACACAGGTTCGTATTTGCAGTAGAAGAATACAACCACAGCCCGAAAACGTAGATTAGATTAAATTGGCCATGTAATAATAATAATAATAATAATTTTTTTTTTTGGTATAGCACGTCGACTGCTATGGCCATTGGTGCCCTTTATAGTTTATATCTTGTTAAGCATGTTAATTGCTTTTAGAAAGTTTAGTGCATTTCTTATACTTAGATACCGAATAATAATAATTATTATAATAATAATAATAATAATAATAATAATAATAATAATAATAATAATAGTAATAATAATAATAATAATAATTGAATTGAATTGGTGTTTATTTCAGAAATACATACATTATATTTAGCCTAGCCAAGTCTATTAGACTTAACGGCTAGTACCGTAAATTATACAGATACTAGTTCATATCATTTTACATTGTTAATAAGACTTACAAGTTGCTAGCAGTAGATATGTATGCAACTAATTCTAATAAATTAACATATGAGCGACATGCTGAGAAATAATAATACAAGATATTGAAATTAAGATAAATTGTAAACAAATATAATTAAATAACTAAATCATAATAATTCATTTCAGTATAAGAAGACGAAAAATTAAAGTTCCTATGGTTTTATAGGTATATAATTTGTTGTATGTTTTATACATGATGGTATTTGTTAAATTAATGAGTCCTTTGTATCCATGCTTTGACTTCTTTTTTAAATGTAGCCATTTTGTTGGGGTATTTTATTTCACTTGGTATCTGGTTGAATATTTTTGGTATTGCACACTGTAATGTCCGTTCACCGTACTTATTATACCACTTGAGAATTTTGAAGTACGTTCTTCTGGTAAGGTAGCTGTGGGGTAACGGTATCTTGAGAACGTTGTCGTCGTAGTGAGTGAGTATATTAAGGTATTTGTGTAAACCACTGGGTGTTAAAGTATCAAATTTTTCTAAGAGCTTTTCTTTTTGCAGGTGACTACCATAAACCATTTATTAATAGTAATAATAATCATAATAATAATAATAATAATAATAATAATAATAATAATAATAATCCCCCCAAGGGATACACCTTGTCGTGGTGGGGGGGCTCCGTAGCCACTGTTGCCAGCAGTGGTGAAGCTAAGCTATCCCAGGTCGTTTGTCTTCGTCTACTCTGTGATAGTTCTTGACCTGTTTTTTGTTCTATGTTTGGAGACCTCACTCCTTAATAAAGGCGTAATCCAAGATGTAATACGTACCGTGTTGAGGGATGAATGGCCAAACGTCACGTGGTCTTTAACGGTGTCTCTTGGGTAACAGGCGACCCCTGAGAGTATGCAGCCTTGCTGCGGTATGGTGCTCTGCCGTAGTTGACCTTTATTTCACCATTACTCATGGGAACTGTATGGATACAACTAATATTTTTTCTGGAGCGCCCTTATCCTTGAATGATGGGGGTGATAGTGGAACACCTATTTCCACTAATGACTTGAATCGGGAGAAGGGACCTGTGCCTCGGTTCCTGACCGTCAAGCGAGATGATGGATCAGACTTTAGTAAAGTCCCTCCATTTGTAATTGCAAAGATCCTGTATGGTATAGTTGGGGAGTTAAGCAGATACGAAAAATACGTGAGGGATTAACAATCACAATTGTTGCAAAAAACGAAGCGCCTGGGTGATATAAACGTGACAGTAATAACACAATACTTTAAACCAATCACGTGGAGTTGTCTGTAGAGACCTACTAAATTGTTTACTTGATGAAATAAAAAAAGAGAAATGGCATCAGAAGGTGTGATAGATGTAAGGCGCATTAAAACCAGGGTCAATGGGGAGTTGATTGATACACCTTCACATATATTGACGTTTAATAAGGTAAAACTTCCTGAAAAGGTCAAAGCAGGGTTCTATCGTCTGGCAGTTCGGCTTTATGTACCAGCACCCATGCGGTGTTTCAGATGTCAAAGGTTCGGGCACACTGCTGCCAAATGTAGTAACATTCCAATCTGCGTATGTGGTAAAAGCACACATGAAGGTAGACCATGTGATCATCCGATTACATGTGTTAATTTTAACGGAAATCACAATGCCAGAAGTAAGGATTGCCCTTTATATAAGCAGGAAGTGGCAATTCAGGAAGTAAAAGCAAAGGAAATTCTATCATACTTCGAGGCGAAGAAAATTGTGGTTAAAGCAACAGTAGCCGGCAATGCGTCGTACATCCAAGCAGTTATAGCTGTAAAACAAAAAACAGAAGTTAGAGAATTAGCTCAAGAACTGATACCTACCTTGGTAGACACACTTAAATCGGTATTTGTTATAAAAAACGAAAGAGAAGCTTCTTTTAAGAAGCCAACAGTTCAAAGTAGAGACCAACTGGAAATAGGTCAGATGGAGATGGAGGATGAATCCGGAGGTGCAAAAAGAAAAACACAGCGCACCGAATCTACGGATTCTAGTATTGCGTCCGTAGACGAAAAACTCCTTGCAGAGGCAAAAAGCCAAAAGAAAAAGAAGGGATGGCCCAAGGGTAAACCCAGGGGCGCAAGTAGCGACAGAGGTGTCGACCATTAATATCTAGTCATTTTAACCTGTGATACTATCTAGTCAATTTATCTTGAGATATACTATCTGTGATAATATTTATATGTATATTTGTATCTGTCCTTATATACTTATTTATTTATTTGTTTCTTGTCCCATATACAGATATTTGTTATTTACTTATTTACGTGTTATTTATTTAATAATTTGTGATCGTGCTTTCTATCCAATTTCATAATGGATACAAACAAAATCATTCAATGGAATTGTAGGGGCATTGTAAACAGATATTTCGAAATCAAAATGCTGTTACAAGAGCATAACCCAATGTGCTTGTGCATACAAGAAACTCATCTTGGGAACCAACAACCGTACTCTTTACGCGGCTTTAACAGCGAGAGGAGAGATGGTGTTAATAACCAAAGAATTAGTGGTGGCGTATTAATACTTGTACGGAACAACGTGATATAGGAAAAGGTCAGTATTAATACGCATCTGCAAGCGGTTGCTGTGAAGTTACTTGTTCCACTACAAGTAACAATATGTAATATTTACTTGCCTGACAATAAATGGACAATAGATGAGTTCACTCAACTTGTAAATCAACTACCGAGACCTTTTGTTATTGCAGGGGATTTTAACGCGCATAACACGATTTGGGGCTCAGACAAGACATGTAGCAAAGGTAGATCACTAGAGGGTTGGCTGAGCAGGGACGATCTCGTACTATTAAATACTGGTTCACCTACATACCATGTTGTTAGGTCAAATAAGTTCTCTGCTATTGATCTTACCTTAGTCTTCACAAGTCTAGTTCCTCACCTTACGTGGGATGTAATGGATGATTTGCATGGTAGTGACCATTTTCCTATTTTAATAAAAACGGACATAGCGGAACCAAAAACAACAACACATAGGAGATGGATTACAGCAAAGGCCGACTGGAATTTATTTTCTAATCAGCTCGTTATTCCTGAATCTATAAATGTTGATAACATAACTAAAAGTATAAAAGATGCAACCCTTGCTAGTATCCCTAAAACAGTTGATAAACGAATCAAACGACCATTACCTTGGTGGAATTCTGAGGTTAAACGTGCACTTAAAAATAAAAAACTTGCATTCAGATCATACCAAAGAGATCCTTCGGTTGAGAACCATATTCTCTTCAAAAAAGCTAAAGCTGTGAGTAGACGCATTGTCCTAGAAAGTAAAAGGAATAGTTGGAATAAATACGTTTCCACTACAACATCTGTACAAGACACAAGACAAGTATGGAGTAGAATTAAAGCGATCTCGGGAAATGCAAAATTCCAACAAATCGCGTATTTGAAAGCAGAAAACGGCGCTATTCGTAAGAGTGAAAAAGAAATTGCTGATACCCTTGCATCACATTTTGCCAGTACGAGCAGTAGTAACAACTATGATCTGGAATTCGTGCTGCATAAAATCGAACATGAAACGCTCCTTAATTGATGACGAATTAGACTATAATGTTCCATTTAAAATGGTCGAACTAAACATGGCTGTACAAGAGCTGAAGAAAACTGCTCCTGGACCTGATGATATATCTAATGAAATGCTAAATAACAACGATTTCATTCAAAATTGCTATATTAGAACTATTTAACGATCTATGGCGCCAGGGCAGTTATCCAAAACAATGGAAGATGGCAACAATAGTACCCATACACAAGTCAGGAAAAGATCCATTATATGCCACAAGCTATAGACCAATAAGTGTTACATGCTGTTTAGGGAAGCTTATGGAAAGAATGGTAAATAAGCGGTTGCAATATTACCTAGAAAAAACAATACAATAGTGCCGTATCAAGCCGGATTTAGAAAAGGTCGGTCTACAATAGATCACTGAGTGAAATTAGAAAATGCCATACAGGATGCCTACAGGAGAAGACAGCATTTGATAGCAGTATTTTTTGGTATAAAAGGGGCGTATGATATGACCTGGCGATACGGTATACTAGACAAATTACATAAGTACGGTGCAAGGGGCAATCTACCTAAATTTGTTGGATCTTTTATGGCAGATCGATACTTTCAGGTACGAATAGGAAACTCCTTGTCTACTGTTAAAAATTTAGAAAACCGCCTTCCCCAGGGTTCAACGCTCAGTTGTACCCTTTTCATTATTGCGATAAACGAAATCGCCCATGCAGTAAAACCGGGTGTATTTCGGGCTCTGTACGTGGATGACTTGGCCATATATTGCTCTAGTACGACTGTAGGGCAGGTAACTGCAAAATTGCAAAGAACAATTAATAACATCATGCAAAATGGTAGTAGAATTGGTTACCACTTCTCGGAAGAAAAAACCAAATGCGTGCACTTTTGCAGACTCCGTAGACCTCACTACGACCCATTACTTTATATCCGAGACAGAGAAATTTCTTGCGTGCAATCAACCAAATTCTTAGGGCTTACACTTGACAATAAACTTTCATGGGTACAGCATATTGAACACTTGAAATTAAAATGTATAAAAACACTTAATATCATAAAAGTGCTATCACATTCGAAATGGGGTGCAGAAGCTCAAGTGCTTTTGAATATTTATCAAGCTTTGGTGTTGTCACAAATCGACTACGGATCGATTATCTACTCGTCAGCACGCAAGTCGCGGCTATTAACACTAGATAGGCTGCATAACACGGGAATAAGGTATTGTCTGGGAGCTTTCCCCACAAGTATTGTTTGTAGCCTATATTGTGAATCAGGCCTTCCCCCATTAGACATTAGAAGAAAACACCTAATAATAAATTATATGGTAAAGATTAAATGCCAGTCCACACACCCGAATAATGAATTTCTATTTCCCGTGGAAAATGATTATTCTGCAAGGGCAACTATAACAAGGCCGCTTGGTGTAAGATTCCAGGAGTTACTAGAAGAACTGGACGAATCAATAACTGCGCCATTTTATCAAAGTCAGCCGGAACATGCCCCTTGGATGATACCTGAGATTGAAATAAGGTTAGACATAAAAGAATTAAACAGAACAACAACAACAAATGATGAATACGTACGCTCGTTCGAAATTATTCTTGAAAGCTACCCAAACAGAAAACTTATTTTCACAGATGGCTCAAAAAGTGGTCGGATCGGCCATTGTAGTAGAGGACGACGAACACTCGTGGAACCTGAACAAGAAATCCTCAGCATGCACAGCCGAACAGTATGCAATATGGAAGGCACTGCAGTACATCCCCATGGCACCTACAAAAAATAATTATTTAATTATTAGCGATTCGTTTAACGCTATAAATGTTATAATGGACATAAATACTACCGATCCGCTGGCCAAATTGTGTCAGGCATGTTTAGTCAATCTCAATTCTCATGAAATTAGACCTGTATTTGTCTGGGTACCTGAACATGCCATTTACCATCATTTTAACTCTGAATATTCTGATCGAATTTGGTAACTCCATACGAAAGAATGCTATAAACGTGATTGTAATAATAACTAATTCACGTTTATGTACAGGGTAATGACTAGAGTCCGGACTAAAAAGCATAAAAAAAAACTTAAAATAAGCGCTTAAAAGCATAGTTTGACTTAAAAGAGGCATGACAACCCTGTTCTCCCCAAACATAACAAACCAGTTCACCTGGAATCCATTAGATGATCTTCACTCTAGTGATCATTTCCCAATATGTATAAGCACTAATATAGCAATCAAGGCCCAAATTTTTGCATAAAAGTGGCTTATTGGAAAAAGTATAGTTTCCCTTCCAGATCCTAATTCGAATAACATCAATGAACTAGTAGAAAGTGTCACCAGATCAATCATAATAGCCGCAGATGCAACAATTCCTAAATCCAAAGGTAAAATGATACCAAAAACTGTACCATGGTGGAATGATGAAATACGGGAAGCAATAGCAGCAAGAAAAAAGGCGCTTAACAGGTTCACCAACTAATCATAACCTAATTCAGTTTAAGAAACTAAGAGCGCGTGCTCAACGTTTAATTAAAGAATTTAAAAAGAGAACATGGGAAGAATATGTATCAACTCTAACAACGGACACGGCCGTAGCTCAAATATGCAGAAAAATAAGAACAATATCGGGTAAGTCAATCTATCATTCCCCAAACCATAAAAGTTAACACATTACTAATCGATCCCCTTGATATAAGCGAAGCTTTTGCTGACCACTTTGAGTCAGTTAGTAGCTCGGATAATTATTGTGATGAATTCCAACAAATCAAAACCAGAGAAGAAGTTAACAAACTACATTTCAGTACTGATAACACAAAACTACCGTATAACGTCCCTTTTACCTTTGACGAACTAAACCACACTCTCAATATCTGCAAGGAAGGTGCCGCAGGACTGGATTCTATTATGTATGGAATGATAACTTATTTACTGGAAAAGGAGAAAGAGACACTGTTAAACCTATATAACAAAATATGGTTATCCAAGATTTACCCTAGTAATTGGAAAAAAGCTACTATCATACCAATTTTAAAAAATAAAGACGAAATAACAAACCCAACGAACTATAGACCAATTTCACGAATCTCATGTATTGGAAAAATATTTGAAAAAATGATAAACACTAGACTTACCTGGGTTTCAGGGTCACAAGGTCTCCTAGCAAGTCTCCAAGTAGGATGCCGACGAAATCACTCTGCTATTGACGCATTAGTTGCATTAGAATTAGACATTCAAAATTCCTTTCTTGATCGACAACATCTCGTCGCTATTACGTTCGATCTGCAGAAATCCTATGACATGATCTGGAGATATACAATAATAAGACAACTGTACACATGGGGCTTTCGAGGAATCTTACCTAAACTTCTGAACGACTTCTTGCTGGAACGATCTTTTTCTGTAAGAGTTGGCAACGTGCTCTCGTCGGAGCGAACCCTAGAAAATGGAATACCGCAAGGCTCGGTTCTCAGTGTTACCCTTTTTGTCATCGCAATAAACTGTCTCGTTTGTAACATTGCCGAAAACATCAAAGCAGTCCTTTATTTAGACGACCTTACCGTTTATACTTACGGTCATTCAATAACTGAAATTGAGAATAGATTACAAACACAAATTATTATTCTAGAAAAAAACTGCCATCCTGTGGTTTTCAATTTTTAACTTCAAAGTCAAACGCCATTCACTTCAGCCGATTAAGGTCCGACTACGCTGTACTACAGTTAAAATTACAAAATCAAGACATTACGTTAAAAAACGAAATAAAAATGCTAGGCATCATACTTGATCAAAAATTAAACTGGAAAGCACACATCGAATACCTAATAAATAGATGCCGAAAGGTGACTAATGTCATCAAATGTATGTCAATTATCCTTTGGGGTTCTGATAGGGAAATTTTATTACGCCTTTTCCAAACCTTGGTGCAATAAAAAATTGATTATGGTTGTATCGTTTATGGATCAGCAAGGCGTTCACATTTAAAGCAGCTAGATAAGATCCAAAACCTAGCAATAAGGCAAGCAACCGGTGCGTTCTGAACAAGCCTTATAGAAGCAATACTTACTGAAGCGTCACCCCTACCTTTAAAACTACTGAGGGATATGCAACTGTTGACATATGGGACAAAAGTACAAACATTATCAATCCATTTAAACAACATTAGTTTCTCAAATATTCCTGAATTATATATACAAAAACCGAGTACAACCAGACCATCCAATACCCGCTTTTCAGATACAGCTAAGGGGTACAGGACAGATCCGTCAAAATGAAAAATGAGTAGGAATTACAGCTCTCCTCCTTGGATTAGGATCCCTCCACAAATAAATGTATCGCTAAACCAAAACAAAGAAGGAAACACTGCTCCTCCAACATTTTTTTTTCGAACAAATTGACCAATACAGCCAACATTTAATAATTTACGCCGATGGCTCAAAAACAGACAGCGGAACAGGAGCGGCAATAGTAATAAATAATCAACCTTTTTTTTTTGGACTCTAAATACCTGAGTTTTGCATATTTAATACCGAATAGTACGTAATCTGGCAGGCAGTATTATACTTTGCAGAGAGCAATTATGGAAATTGTTTAATATGTACAGGCTATCCCAAATTCGAGGGCAAGCATGGGGATCTCGCTTATTATAAGAGATAGGATATATTTTTAAATTCAGCACTTTTGCTAAATTCGATGCCGAGTAATAATCTGAAAAGAAATTTGAGCTAACTCGAATGGATTTGGTTTTATGTTCAAAAAACTAAAAATTTCGATTTTCGTTGTTCACGTTTGGCCACCTTATTATTGGGAATTTGCAAAATTCGATTAAACATTATTAAGGCAACTTTTTACGCACAATACTAATACGGTATTAAAAATATTATGCGACGTTTTGTTTATTCTGAACCACCATCAGGTTTATTTTTTCTTATCGGGGTTAAGATATATTTTTATGGCGTTGGATGGAGAATGTTATGCTGATTTTAGCAATATATAACATTTCATGGTTTAATCGACTGCGAACTAAAATACTCTTAAATTGAAAACTAAATATTACATTATCACGATACCCATGAATCAAACAAAACTCAGGGGTTGGCTTTTGTCATGTCATTTTCTAATTGTAAAAAAGGTAATAACTGCAAGATCCTTCGTGTTAGTGCTTTAAAATTTGAAAGTTTCTTTAGAATGTTTTCAAATTCAGAAACATGATAAAGATATTTTATAGCTGCAATAGAAATAGTGTCAGAGCAGAACAAAGATATTTAGAGGAATATCCGGAGAGGCAGCAACCAAAGCAGAGATATTTTTTAAAATTAGACCAAAATTTGCGAGAATTTGGATGTTTTCAGAAACCTCGAAATGCATATGGTAGCAGACTAGACAGAGATGCCGAAGAAGAAATATTACATCAGGTACTATTTGTCAGTATTATACTAATTATAAGAATTTCCACTCACTTCACTGCTAATTTCAGCAGACATTTTTTTTTTTGGAGAGTTATAACTTTATGTTATCCATCTTAGGTTCAAGAAAATCCTTCAACATCTACCAGAGAAATAGAGCAAACTATTGAAGGGCCAAAAACGACAGTTTGGCGAGTGTTAAAGCAACACCGTTATAAACCATTTAAGTTACATGTTAGTCAAACTCTTCGGCCTGGGGACGATATGAGACGGTTGGATTTTTGTAACCAACTTAATACCAAAATGCTGGAAAATCGCAACTTTCTCAATCAAATAATTTGGACGGATGAGTGCAACTTTTCACGTAATGGAATGTTTAATGGTAATAACGAGCACTACTGGTCCGTTGAAAATCCACGAATTAACAGGCAAATGCGAGGACAAGGCCACCGGTCTTTTAATGTGTGGGTTGGAGTCTGGAAGGATAGGTTCCTTGGGCCAATTATTTACGAAGGTATCCTAACGTCTCAACGCTACCTCGCATTTCTAACACACGAAATATTAGACCTTTTGGATGATGTTCCGCTAAACGAAAGATGGGCTCTCTGGTGGCAAATGGACGGAGCTCCTCCTCATAATGCTGCGATAATAAGTGAATATCTTAACGGCGAATTTGCTGATAAATGGATGGGAAATAGGGGACCACTTAGGTGGCCAGCAAGAAGTCCAGATTTAACCCCTTTAGATTACTTCCTCTGGGGCTATTTAAAAAATATGATTTATAAGACGCCACCGCAAAACATAGAAGAACTCCAGAATATGGTTGTTAATGAACTTCGTCAAATTCCCAGGCGAACCATTCAAAGAAGCGTAAACAATTGTAGAATAAGAATTCGTTACTGTATTCAAGAAGGAGGAAACTTGTTCGAACATTTATTATAATAATTTTTGTTTGTTTGTCTGTGTAATTATTTTGTTGTTACCTATCGATAAATTTGCGTTGTCGCTATTATGACCGTGTTACATAGACCTACTTGTTTGAGTTGTTTGTTAATGTTTTTTTTTAAATTGTGTAACTGTTTTTATATTTTTTTGGATGTTCTAACGAGTTTATCAAATTAAATAAGTGGAACTACTGTAATTATTCCTTGCTGGATCCAAGAAGTCGGAATCTTGTTCTTCGTATTTTTCTCATTATTTTAGTTCGCAGTCTATCAAACCATAAAGTGTTAGATATTGCTAAAATCAGCATAACATTCTCCATCCAACGCTATAAAAATATGTCTTAACCCCGATAAGAAAAAATAAACCTGATGATGGTTCAAAATAAAAAAAGGTGCCTTAATAATGTTTAATCGAATTTTGAAAATTCCTAATAATAAGGTGGCCAAACGCGAAAAACGAAAATCGAAACTTTAGTTTTTTGAGCATAAAACCAAATTTAATGGAGTTAGCTCAAATTTATTTTCAGATTATTACTCGGCATGGAATTTAGCAAAAGTGCCGAATTTAAACCTATATCCTATCTCTTATAATAAGCGAGATCCCCATGCTTGCCCTCGAATTTGGGACAGCCTGTACAGACTCTTTAAGCGCCACAATCCCACTAAACAATCGTTTTTCCGAAAACGAATGGGTTGTACAAATCTTAGAATTAATAACACATGCAAAAAGATCTATTACAATAATGTGGGTTCCTGGACACACAGACATCACCGGTAACAATCTAGCTGATTTAACAGCCAAAGAAGCCACATACGGAACTATTTACAAGGGCATACCTGTTACTTATTTGGATGTAATACTGTGCATAAGGAGAAAGGTTTATGACATGTGGCAAAATCAGTGGAATACATATAAGGGACAACTAAGACGGATAAAACCAACCGTGCAAAAGTGGTTGTACCCTCAAACCACCACTAGACGTAAACAAGTCATTCTGAGCAGCTTAAGGATAGGTCACACAAATATGACACATCTATACCTTCTCCTCGGAATAGACAGACCTAGATGTGAGAGATGTAGAACCGAACTGATTACTCAACATATTTTCACGTGCATATTATTCAACCAACACAGACATGACCTCAAAATAACCCAAATTAAAAATGCTCTTAAAATGAAAAAGAGGAAATTAGGGAGGTACTAAAATATCTAAAAGCCATAAACCTGTTTTATAAGATATAATGTACTGTATATGCATTATCGGAGAGCACAATTACCGAGCTGTCGATGCTCTGAAAAAAAAACATTACAAAATAAATAACAGAGCCCAACTCCCTTGGTTCATACCCGGGAGTGGGTGAATTCCAGCAACTTTGCTGATAATGTCAAATTCTAGATAATAATAATAATAATTAAGAATAATAAGAATAGTAAGTAGTATTAAAAAGACACAAAACTGGAACACACCTGGACCAGACAGACTGCATAATTCTTGGGTGAAGTACTTTAAATCGACAGAATCAATTAGCTGCTATAATGATATTTTACGCAACCCAAACCTAATGTCATAATTTATGAGTTACTTACCTTATACCAAAAACACAACATATTAATCGCAACCTCTCAAAACATAGACCAATTACCTGCCTACCCACAATTTACAGAATGCTAACATCCATTATAGCAGACAAACTACATGAACATCTTAAGTTAAACAAATTAGTAGACGAAGAAAATTGTTATTATTAAAATTATTTCATGTTTGGAGATTGGAAGACATGCGTTGTTCCACATCAGATATTTTATACCCGTCTCATGTTGCGTTACCAAAGAAAACATACGCCAAAGGGTCGTAGTATTGTTACTATTAATGCAATAACTTTAAAAAATAAACAAAAACAGTAGGGCTTGCTTCCTTACACTCGCTTATATTCAATTATGAAAATATTAGATTGGTAACTTACTAACCATTTTCTATATGTTACAGAACATTTTGCACAGTTAAAACATACGGTACAATGTAGAATACCAAATTCTATTTATATCGTGATTCTATCAATTATTAATAAAGTGCTACCTAGGTTAGGTTATTTAATTACTTAAATTAACCCGTAAGGCATGTAGAGCTTTATTGTCGCATTTTGTTTTTCTACAGCTTATTTACTATCCTACAGAATACTTTTATCAAGAATACTTATCCAAAACTTAAACACCTTTCCGAAAAGTTTATGTAGTTTCTTTTTTTTAATCTTTTGGGTATTTTCAAAGTGTGCTTTAGCGCCCCCTATGAAGTACTTTTATTTGTAAACGGATTTTACCCGAAATTGGAATGAACCGAGGTATTTCAGTAATAACCTTAGATTAGGAAAGAGAGGGGATACCGTTCGTCGCATTTCGCAAAGGTTAACATTCTGTTACCAAAATCGGTTAGACGCCATTGTTTTGGTGGAAAACAAAGGATTTGGTACGGTGTATTTTTCTTCTGATTTTTTGTGGTTCTTAAGACTTTTCCATTTAAAATTATGTTGTAAGTAATGGTTGGATGTGCAGCTTATGGTTGTAAAAGCCACAGCAGTTCAAAGGATCCTGAAATTTCCTTTCACAGGTAAATAAAAATTTGCATTCTTTCACAAATATTTTTTATCTCGGATATCTAGAAAATTATATTTTATACAATTATATTTGAGGGATATAAGTATTAATAGAGATATGCGAAGCCGATTATAATATTTTGGTTTGAAATCTTATTAAGCATAATTATTAAATTAGCGTTGTCGTGCTTATTTTCACTCTGTCACCAGTGGCGTAGGGCTAAGATTAAAATAACAAATAGGAATTTTTAAAAATCAGTCGCGACAGGAGGATTCTGTACGAAGCAAATTAACGAAATTAATCCTATTTAAAGGTCAGTAAAATGTTTTTTGTAACCACAATAAAACTGTTTTTCTGTATGTGTGTTTTATTAATTCCTAAACCTGAGAACAACTTAATTTTATGGTTAACGTAGCCTCTACGCTACGCCACTGACACTGTGGCATTGGTCCCGAATGGTAACAGATTCTTACGCTGCATTATACGTCCACTATTATTACCTAGTCTAAGGTAATAACGCTAAAGACGAGTTTTTTTAAGATATGGCAACTACACACACAAACACAAATACCCCAGGTACACATGCACATACACGCTCACTCACAGTCTCACTCAAACCTTACCTACATTTGATTTACAAAGATGTTACTAAAATTTTTGATCGATGGTATAGCCAAATGTTTGCTATGTAAGTTTAAAGAAATAATTGAAAAATATCTGACAAATTGCAGAAAACGTTCCTCCTCATAAAATAACAATCCTCAAAAACAAATTAATTGAAAATAAATATTTAATACATTATTTGCTTTTTTGTGAACTCAGGAGCCTGTAATAGATTTTATTTTATGTTGCCACCATAATGTTCTTTATACGCCTCCAAATGCGGGCGTAATGTGGTCTTTATAGCACGGAAATGTCATTGATGCTAAGCAGCATGATTGACAGCAAACACATGACATGATATATAATTGCAATATCACAGTATCTTAGTAACAACAAATTAGCCTACTGTCGACTTCACTTCACTACATTTGCATTTAAAAACTTGCCGAAAATACTGAATCTTTTTAATATTTTGTTCCAGTTTCATGGTGCAAAATAAAATAAAACATTGTATGTACCACGGGCATAATTGTAGATTATGGCTCTCAGGAATATAAAAGCCCTCCGCTTCGCGTCGGGCTTTTAACATTCCCTCGAGCCATATCTATTAAAATCAAGTCGGGCTGAGATAAGGGTTTTGTATAATCAACCAATTTAGATATCTTCTAGTAGCACATAATTATTATCAATTCCAATCTCACTCTAAAAACTATAAATTTAGCTACTTGTAATAAAAATTTTTATTTTAAAACGATCATCAACATGTATAAGCAGATATTTACATTTGCGGCACTTTCATTATTCCTTTGTAGGGGTACTGCACAATTACGTATACACAATAATTATATTAGATTACAATTTATTTTAATTTTTCAACTTTCAGCACCTGAGATTCAACGTTGTTCTAGAGCAGATGATGAATGTATAAAAAAATCAACCCAAGCTAGTTTGGCTGTGCTTTCAAGAGGTAAACTCTAATATGCGATACGTTAAATAGAGTATTTTAATTCTAAAATTTTAGATCCCTCCTCACTCCACGTGGAATCAATAGAACCAATAGAATTAAAAGAGCATACTGTTCCACCAGGAGAAGTGTTTGTACTTTTTGAGCAATTATTCACAAACCTGCTAATCTATAATTCCGCAAGTAGTATTGTTGAAAATGTGAAGTAAGTAACTATTTAGATTAAGTTTAGGAAATTATTAATTAATTTTTAGATCTCATATAACGGATACATCTTTATTTATTTCAATCGATATTAGCAATCCACAACTCAGAGTGAATACAAATTTTGAATTTGAGAACGCGACCTTTTTGGGATTTCCGATAGGTGCCAAAGGATTCGTATCAGCCGAAAACAGTATGTATTATTAGGGCTGCAACCGATTAACTAAATTAACACAATTTCAGTAAATTACAGAGCACAAATAAATATTACGGGGGATATAACGGGCGAAGGTGAAGAAAAACATGTCCAAGTAACAGATGTTGATGTAAAGTTCAACATAGAACAATTAGTAACTGAGTTTGATACTGGTCGCCCTATTTTAGACAGAATAACAGCGTGGCTTGTCAATTCATTTTGGTTCTTGGTTATGTGGGATGTACAGGAAGGGTACGACGGGTCTTCGCAGATGCTTTCCAATTAGTAATCAATCCCGTTTTTTCTTCGTTTACTTATAATGCGCTATTTCTTGATTAACTTAATTGTTACAAGAATACTGTTGAGTACATGTTAAAACGTATAAGACAATTATATATTTAAACTGTTAATTATTATTATTATTTGTAGCAATGGTAGTAATAAAAATTTTACAATCGTCTTAACTGTAAGGTTGTACTTGAATAATCAATCATTTCTGTTCGTCTGCAATTTGAAGTTATTAGATATAAACATCCTAAAAATTCTCCTTTCAAACAGTTTTTGGCATCTTCTGATTAAAAGAAAGCACAATGGTACGTCTTAATTTTAGCTTCCCGTACGTCTAGGTTCTTTGCTGTTTTTCTTAAACCTTGAAGTAAATACTTTACCAATTCAATACGTTAATTTACCATAGATTACAGCAATGCAATATATGTAGTTAAAATTAAAAATCACATTAAACGTACTAAGTTATGGTTTCACTGTACAATTACAATTATTAACCAAAAACTATTTCTTTGTTACATTTGACTAGATTTTTAATTGTAACGGCAAGTTTGTGTTTGTGAATGCTTTTATTATGGCATTTTTCACTACTAGCCTTTTTCTATGTGTTCGGGTTTGTCATCTTTAAGGCAGTTTAATAATATTTAATTTATTAAGGATCTAGCGTTTATCTAACTCTTATATTAATAGCAGGCTTAAATTTGCGTTTTCATATTTTTCATGTTTCATAAATTTGTTCTAACATATCAAGTAATTAAAAAAAAATTACTGAAGACGATAGCTGTAATTGTTATCGAAACGTATAAATTTATATAAAATATAAATAGAGAAACATACGCGATTTGAAAAACCCAAATATTTTAATTATGTGTAATAATGGTGAAAGTTTACATTTTTAAATTGTACGTAAATAAATTACAAAACGTACAACTTAGATTTTTGTTATATCGAAGGAATAATCAAGTCCCTCTTTTCAGAAATAGCAGAACCTAATAACTGGCCATGAAAGCTACTGTGATACCGAAACACGCAACCGACCATTACCTCTAGATCTAAAGGAGGTGGAACAACTGGATATCCAGCGAATAGGCCTGATCCTTATTCTAAATACATTGCACTAAAACATCTGATGAAGGTGCTTTTAGTAAGCGAAGGACAAAGCACATGCAGGGACTTGGCTTATGCAACAGAAACAGAGATTTTTTGACTATTAGAAAAAATGGAAAAACAATAAAAACTAACTCCATACTACTCACCTTTGATCGAGTGATACTGCCCGCGTATGTAAGAGCCATTTTTGTGATATTATTCTGTGATATTTTGATATTAGCGTATTACGTTAGAAGCTAATCTGTGATATTTTTATACTTTGTGGTTTGTTTTTATGTCTATGCATGTTATTTATTTATTTAGTTTTATCTCTTTTATGGACAACATAGTTCAACTAAATATTGACGGGTGTAAGAACCACTTGGTCGAACTAACAGTATTAGTGTATAAAGAAAACCCTTTTTGTATTTGTATTTGTATTTGTATTTTTGTATTTGTCTAGACAAGCTTTAAGCCAAATGACCAGTTCGTGCTTAAAGGGTACAAAATATATCGAAAAGATACTGATCCCGGTGAGAGAGCACATAATGGTACTGCCATAATCATTAAAGAGCAGTACTCTCATCTTTTTCTCCCGATCCACACAGATCTACGAGCAACAGCTATTAGTACTATGAATCCTTTTAAACTAAATATATGCAATTTATACTTACCTGATTTTTCTTGGAGCTTTAACGATTTAATGCACTTAGTCTATCAACTATCACATCCCTTTTTGCTCATAGGGGATTTTAACTCACATGGTAAAACATGGGATTGCCAGAGAAACGATACTCGAAGTCGCATTATTGAAGACGAAACTATTTCAGGCCACTTTCCAATAAAAACTGAATTTCAAAGTGCTGCAAAAAAAAAGTATCTCTGTAGCGAAATGGTTGACCCACAAAGCAGACCGAGATAAATACAAGCGAAATCTAGAACTATTCAATATCTGCTCAAGTTTAGAGGTCTGGTTAAACGACGTTACAACTAACATTACTCACGCTGCTGAAAGTAGTATTCCGAAGTCTTCCATTGACATACGGAAACGTAGAGTGGAATGAAAACATCAAAATAGCAATTGATGAAAAGAAAAAAACATTTAATAAATTTGGAAGAAATTTCACACTCGATAACGCAATCACCTTTAAACGTTCGAGAGCCAAAGCTAGACAGCTTATTAGAAGTGGAAATATGGCGCAAGATCAAATGTATCAGCGGAGGGCCAAGATGTTACGGCCCACATACCTTAATAATAAATGGAACAGCTATAGACGAACCTTGCAACATTTCTGAAAGTCTTGCAGATACATTTGTACAAAGCAATGAAACGATACCGTTTAATGAGGATGTTCCAGAAACACCAATAATGTTTACTAGTGACCAAAGAGAACCATATAACCTGCCGTTTACTATAGTAGAATTTCAGAAGGCATTATTAAAAACTAAAAACTCCTCACCTGGACCAGATTCAATACCATATAAATTTATTAAACAACTAGCCCATGAAGAACAAATAAAAATTTTGATCCTATACAACAATACTTGGACATCTGGTTATTATCTAACTTTTTGGAAAAAATCTGTTATTGTCCTCATTCTAAACCATGCTGCGTTAGTAAACTGCTCAAGGAGACACAAATTCACAACGGACAACTTATTACAACTTGATAATGGGATACTGAACAGCTTTGCAAAAAGAGAACATCTTATTGCAGTGTTTATCGACATGAAGAATGCGTTTGACTACTCAAAACCGTATGGAATACTACACAGGATAAGTGAACTAGGACTTAAGAGCAATCTACCACTGTTTATTGCAGGTTTTTTTAAAGAAAGGACATTCCAGGTACGAGTTGGAACTCACTTTCATCAGAACGTACGCGAAAGAACGAATTACTGCAAGGATCCACACTAAGTGTGACCTTATTTGCAATTGCTGCCGACCCACCCTTAAATTCAATCGAATCGTCTTTTGGAAAAAGCATGTATGTAGACCACTTTATTATCTACATCTCATGTCCGATAACAGGCATTATAACTCACAATTTGCAGGTAGCAATTGAGAACCTAACAAATGTTGGGCATAATTTCGGTTATAGCTTTCCTCACACCAAAACCCATGCTATGCACTTTTGCCGCTTAAGAAATAGACACGAGCACCCTCGTCTTGATGTAAATGGTCATACCACCGAAATCCAAAACAAAATTAAATCTCTTGGTATGGTTCTGGAACCAAAGCTTTATTCGAAGCACAATATTGAAGAACTTACACTAAAATGTAAGAAAGCCTTGAATATTCTCCGTTGTGTCAGTCATATATCATGGGTTGTAAATAAAAAAATATTACTGAGGCTTTATAAAGGAATTTTCCAAGATCAATAAACTAAACAGAGTTCATTGTCAGGGACTGCGTTTGTGCTTGGGAACTTCTCGAACTAGTCCTCTGGACGACATATGTAGCGAAACGGAGGTATTGCCGCTACACTACGAATTCATCAAGAGTACCATCAGCTATGGAATGAAAATGAAGGCTCTACCTAACCACCCAAATCATAAAATATTATACGAAAACCCATATGCAGACGTGTATGAGTCTCGACGAACTATTATGCGCCCCGTAGGCATTCAAGTCCAAGAAAATATGAACCAAATCTGTGGTGAAATGCTTTTTGAACCCTTTACACGATGTTTTATCGATCAGCCACCGTGGATAATGGAACAACCCGTCGTTCTTCTAAATAACACTGCACAATTAAAGAAAAGTGCAAACAACTACTACTTCAAAACGATTTTCTCTGCAACTCATGGGAAGATACATACAGACGGGTCTAAAACTTACCAAGGAGTACATGATATCCATAGATGGACATTGCCAAAATACGCCAGAATTTACACTGCGGAACTGTACGCAATTCTGCAAGCACCTTGGTACTGTCCCCAATCCAAGTCCACACAATTTACGATCTGCCTTGATTCATTAAGTGCACTAGTAGTAAAAGACACGTTCTCGGAAAATCTAGTTGTATAATCACTTTTAGCGTGTTTAAAATACCTAATAATGTCCTTGAATAAAGAAGTGCTTTGTATGGTGCTCGGCACACATCGGTATTAAAGACAACGAAGTAGTGGACACTGCGGTAAAAATGCAACGCAAGAGACCACAATTGATATTAGCACAGCCAGAACAGATGATATCAAACAGTTTACGACAAAAAATGTTATTAAGAAGTGAGTTTTAGCCTGCAAAACAAATGAGATATGTTACTCCAAAACAAAATACAAGAAAATTACTTTTCAAAAACCAAACAGACAAGAACAGGTTACATTAACACGTCTGTGTATTGAGCACACCAATTTAACATAATCCCATCTCCTTCTAGGGAAATCTAAACCACATTGTGCAGACTGTACAACAATTTTAACTGCGGCACACATCCTAAACGACTGCAAGATGTATAGAGTGCTAAGACATAAACATAACCTAGACGTACAATTAAAAATATGCTCAAGTAACGACATAGAAAAGGTGAAAGATATTGTAAATTTCTTGAAGGATAGCAAATGATCACTGCAACTTTGATGCCGGAAGCGTAAAGTCTAATGCCTCGCAGTCCAGGCCTTATACCGAAATAATAATAATAATAATAATAAAAATAATAATAATAATAATAATAATAATAATAATAGTAATAGTGATAGTAATAGTGGTAGTGTTAGTGATAGTAATAGGGGCTGTCTATTTTCATATAGGCAGTACGGGGATCGCCAAACCCGAGGTACCCGATGGACCTGGAGAAGACCTGTTCTTCTCCTTGTACATACCGTCAGAGTTAGGTCATGTCTCTGCTCGGACGGGGGGCTTGACTTCACCGCCTGGCCCGCAGAGGAGTAAACCTCTGAAAAAAATCCGTGAATCCAAGGTGTTATACGTACCGTGCGGATGGATGAATGGCTTCACGTTATGAAGTCTTGAACGGTTATCCTGAAAGCACCTGGCGACCCTTTCTTGTATATAGCCATAGTGTGGTAAGGGCGCACTGCTGCACTCGACATTTAGTTCGTCCCGACTCGTGGGATCAAGATGAATATTGATCTAATAGAAAACTCAGGGGTGCCCGGCCCCTTAAAACCGGGTGAAGGTAAGGGTCCTTCTAAATACCCCTTAACGAACCAGGAAAAGGCGGTAACACCCCGGTTCCTGGTCGTTAAGAAAGTCGACGGCGACTTTAGTAGAGACAGTCCGTTTCTTATCCAGAGACAGTTGTACGGTTTAATTGGAGAGACAAAAAGCATTCGTAAAGTTAGGGATGGGTTGTTAATCGAAACCGTTAGTTCAGCTCAAGCAAATAAACTCTTACGAGCAGAAAGACTGGGAGAATTGAGGATTGAGGTTACCCCTCATAATACACTAAACTCCTGTAGAGGTGTAATAAATTGTAAAGACCTCTTAGTTTGCACGACAGACGAAATATGTGAAGAACTCAAAAGTCAAGGTGTTACGGAAGTACGGAGGATAAAGAAAAGGGTTAACGGAGAACTGCAGGACACTCCTAACCATGTACTTACCTTTAACTCTCCAAAGCTGCCTAATAAAATTAAAGCAGGTTACCTGTCAGTAACCGTACGTGCCTACATTCCGGCGCCGATGAGATGTTTTCGGTGTCAAAAGTTCGGCCATACGGCACAACGATGCGAGAACATGCATGTGTGTGTTTGCGGAAAGGAATTGCACGAAGTGAAACCCTGCGCAGAACCACTGCAGTGTGTTAATTGCAAAGGCCAACATTTGGCTATATCCAGACAGTCCAATATATACACAAGAAACCGCTGTACAAGAAGTTAAAGTGAAAGAGAATCTTTCTTACCCTGAAGCCAGGAGGAAAGTAATCTTACTTAACCCGCAGCAGGGCATTTACTACTCAAAGATGGTGGAGAAGAAACAACAACTTGATACCACCCAATTAGTAAAAGAGCTGGTACCTACTTTAGTTACAATGCTAAAAGAAGTATTTATAACCAAAGAACCACATGCACCGCGATTCCAACCGCCGGCAACGAGATCGCGTGTGAATTCATTATCGAGTCAAGGTCCTGCACTTTCAGACGTTGGATCCGAAAAAAGGAAAAGAATAGAGCGAGTAGGATCTAGCTATTCGACCGAAGACGAGCTCACCGGTAGCTCGGAAGTCTCCGTCAAAACGTTGAAGAAGAAAAAAGGGTGGCCTAAAGGAAAACCCCGAAAGGGGTCGACCTGATAGGGAATAATTTCTGTGATAATATCTGTGATATTTGTGTTTGCCGTCCAGAGTATTTATATATTATATTTATTTAGAGTTCTATTTATATATCTATTTGTTATTTATATGTGTAAGTCCAGAGTACTCATTTACTTACCTATTATTTTACTCGTTAGTTCGTCGTATTTATACACGTTTGTCAGTATTTACGTATTCTTATTAATTTATTTAACTTAAAATGGAGGGAAATAATGAATACATAATACAATGGAACTGCAACGGTTTAATACGGCGATATTGTTCTTTGAAATTGATGATAAGGGATTACAACCCGTATCTTATGTGTTTACAGGAAACACATCTGAAACCTCGAAGTCTGTACGCATTGAAGGGTTACAGAATACTGAGGAAAGACGTGGAAACAGACCGAGCTAGCGGGGGAGTAGCGATTTTTCTCAGAAGTGATGTAGGTGCTTCGGAAGTCCCTATTGTTACAAGCAATAGCAGTAAGATTAACAGCACCCGTTAACCTCACTATCTGTAACATATACTTACCCAACGCTGACTGGAGATCGCAAGACCTCGAAGGGCTGTTAAGGCAGCTACCACGACCGTTCCTTGTAGTTGGGGATCTCAACGCTCATAACCCACTATGGGGTTCTGCCACCGTGAACGCGACAGGTCATCGCGTAGAAAGAGTTGTCGAGGATAACAACCTAGTTGTGCTTAACAACGGCACTCCAACATTTATGAACTCGAAGGCTAACAACTTCTCAGCGATAGATCTCTCCCTGTGCACGCCGGACGTAGCCCACAAGATCGAGCGGACCACATTAGACCATCCTTATGGTAGCGATCATATCCCTATAGCCATGTTTTTTGGACTCCGACACACTCCTAGCGTTATCCCCAGAAGATGGCTGCTACAACACGCCGATTGGGAAACATATAGATCCTACCTCCTCATTTCGGAACTATGTGAGACTGTCGATGAAGCAGTAGCGGCTTTAAGCACCGCAATCGTCCATGCTGCCGAAAACAGCATTCCTATAGCAGGGGGAACAGTTCGATGAACGCCAGTTCCATGGTGGAACGATCGAGTAAGGCAGGCTATAAGGGAAAAGAAACGACTTTTTAACTCATTCAAGAGGCACCCGACTTTGCAAAATATGATCGCCTTTAAGAGAGCGCCGAACGATGTTGGAGAGCAAACGTACGTCATGGAATGAGTACGTATCGTCGATTAACCGATTAACAGCTGAGGTATGGCGTAAGATCAAGGCGGTGACAGGGACGAAGAGAAACCTAACTTCCATTAAATTAAATGTGAACGGTCATCTACTGGATAGGACAATAGACGTTGCAGAAGCTTTTGCAGATCAATATGAATCAGTCAGTAGCTCTAAGAACTACGAAGAATTCTCCCTGGAAACAAGTCACGAAGGGGAAAAGCCTTCAAGTTTAGACGACCAAGGTAACTTACCAATTAACGCTCCATTTCGACAATTTGAAATTGAAGAGGCCTTGGAAAAATGTAAAAAATCCGCACCAGGACCAGATGGAATCCCTTACGAAATCGTGAGGGAAGGTCTTTCCATTTTAAAACAGCCGCTCCTCACCTTATACAATAAGATATGGAACGAAGGTACATACCCTAATGCCTGGAAAGAAGCTGTGATTGTAACGATTCCGAAGGAAGGAAAAGACCCTACACAACCATCTAGCTACAGGCCGATTAGCCTGACCTGCTGTCTAGGCAAAATCATGGAAAAAATGGTTAGTAAGACGATCATGTGGTACTTGGAGACTCACCATCTCCTTACCGAACACCAAGCCGGCTTTAGACAACGCAGATCGACGTTGGACCAACTGGTGTACTTAGAAAGAGCGGTCCTAAATACATTTAGAAAAGGCGAACATGCCGTAGCCGTGTTTTTCGACCTCGAAAAGGCCTACGACACGGTAAGACGAAATGGAATCGTGCGCAAACTCCACGACTGGGGATTGAAGAGCAACGTGCTAAAATTTGTCGCTTCGTTCTTAGATGACAGAAGCTTCAGGGTGCGAGTGGGCCACGAGCTATCTACCAGAAGGATCTTAGAAAACGGAGTGCCGCAGGGGTCCACGCTCAGCGTGACCCTTTTTGCCATTGCGGTCAATGATCTAGCATCATCGGTAGACCCATCCGTCGGTAGGTGTTTATACGTCGACGACTTGGCAATTTTTTTCTCGGCACCTAAAATGAAAACTATCGTCGATAAATTGCAGAATGCGATTAACACAATACTGCTAAACTCGACAAAGATGGGTTTCCGTTTTTCTGCACAGAAGACCCAGAGCATACATTTTTGTCGCATGAGGAAACCGCACTATGGACCATGTATGTATATGAATGAAACGCCCATAACCTGCAAAGAAACGATCAGATTTCTCGGAATTACCCTCGATTCGAAGCTCACATGGAAACCGCACATCATCGATCTTGTACGGAAATGCAAACTAGCTCTGAACGCACTGAGAGCAATCTCTGGGACTAAATTTGGGGAAGAAACGAAGATACTGCTAGATATATACCGTTCGATGATCCTCGCCAAAATCGACTATGGTTGCGTCGCATACTCATCGGCTCGTAAGACAACACTCGCATTGCTAGACCCAGTACAGAACTCAGCTTTACGATGCTGTCTAGGTGCTTTTCGTACCAGCCCTGTAACAAGTTTACTCAGCGAAACAGGAGTGTTTCCTTTGGAAACGAGACGCGCGTACCTGATCATCAACTACGCCGTTAACATAAGAGCGCAGCCGAGACACCGGAACTTTGCCATTATGTTCCGAGGCAGAAGTAGGTACGTCATCAGACCCACCATCTCACGACCTGCCGGCGTGCGAGCACTGGAATTGTTGAACGAATTAGAATATACGTTACCACGCACATTGACGATAAACATAGCCGAATTCCCACCATGGACTAGGGAGGAAACATCAATCCATCTAGAATTAAACCAAACACCTAAAACAAACAGAACTGCAGAAGAACACCGAAAATCGTTCGAAAGTATACTAAATACTTACCCAAACTCGATCGTTGCGTACACCGATGGATCTAAGAATTGTCATGGTGTAGGAGCAGCCATAGTTGTGGGAGATAAAACCCACACTTGGTCGCTACCACCAGATGCCACCGTATACCTGGCAGAACAATACGCGGCATGGCAAGCGCTTAAATTCTGTGATATTTCTCTATCACAGCATCACATAATAGTCACAGACTCCATTATCAACGGGATTCGCAAAGTACGTCCACAGGACTCCATGGCGATGATGATGGTAGACACACCAGAATACCTGAAAGAAATAAAAAAGGAAATTACCTTTATATGGGTACCGGGGCATTGCGGTATACCTGGAAACGAGAAAGCAGACGAAGCGGCGCGCAGAGCTGCGTGTCGGGACACAGTCGACGCCGAGATCCATGTTCCTGAAAATATAAGGAAAACTTTAAAAGGAAAGCTGAAACAAAAATGGCAGGATCGGTGGAGGGAAATAAACAACAGCCTAAATAGTATAAAAAAAGGATATCAGTCGTTGGAAAGGATCCGAAAAGCTATGCAGACAAGATCAGACTAGAATAACAAGACTGAGGATTGGACATACTAAATTGACACACTCATACTTACTTACTTCTTCCGAACGACCATCGTGTAATTACTGCGAGGATCACGTCCTCACAGTCAATCACGTCCTATGTCAATGCCCTGCAATAAAAAATATTAGAGATATGTGTGAATTAACAAATAATATCGAAGAAATACTCACCAAAAAGGAAGGCATCGAAAAGACAATTAGGTTCTTAAAAAGTATAGCAGTGTACCAAGAAATATAATGAAGAGAAAAGAGGATAATGTAAAGCGCTAATGACCACAGAAGTCGATGCGCTATATATATAAAAAAAAAAAAAGTTATAGCGATGGTGATAATGATAATGATGATAATACTGATAATGATAAGGATAAGGATATTGATAGTGATAATGATAATGATAATGATAATGATAATGATAATGATAATGATAATGATAATGATAATGATAATGATAATGATAATGATAATGATACTGATACTGATACTCATAACGATAACGATAACGATAACGATAACGACAACGATAACGATAACGATAACGATAACGATAACGATAACGATAACGATAACGGTAACGGTAACGGTAACTGTAACGGTAACGGTAACGGTAACGGTAACGATAACGATAACGATAACGATAACGATAACGATAACGATAACGATAACGATAACGATAACGATAACGATAACGATAACGATAACGATGACGATGACGATGACGATGACGATGACGATGACGATGACGATGACGATGACGATGACGATAACGATAACGATAACGATGACGATGACGATGACGATGACGATGACGATGACGATGACGATGACGATGACGATGACGATGACGATGACGATGACGATGACGATGACTATGGCGATGACTATGACGATGACGATGACGATGACGATGACGATGACGATGACGATGACGTTGACGATGACGATGACGATAACGATAACGATAACGATAACGATAACGATAATGATATTGATAATGATAATGATAACAATAATAATAATAATAGTAATAATAATAATAAAGACTACTGCAAGGTGAAACGACAAGTCTTAATAAAGTCAAAAATGGGCTTATAATAGAAACGACATCGCGAAAGCAAAGCGAAGTATTGTTTAAATTGTCAAAGATAGGTGATATAGACGTTAAAGTTAGTCCTCACCAAAAATTGAATTTTTGCAAAGGAGTTGTTTTTCACAAGGATCTATTGAATGCCACTACGGCTGAGATACTAGAGGAACTCCATTCAAAAAGGGTGACTGAAGTTAAACGTATACAAAATAAAAAAGATGGAAAGTTGGTTGATACTCCAATGTTGGTTCTGACGTTCGAATCTTATGAGGTATCTAAAACGATAAAAGCTGCAATGTACAATTTAAGGGTTAGACCTTACATTCCAGAACAATCAGATGTCTTAAATGTTAAAGGTTTGGACATACATCTTTGAAATGCACGGGAGAAACATTCTGTCAATGTGGGAAACTACTACATAATGATAATTGCATTGAAATCGAATGTATAAATTGTAAAGAAAAACATTTGTCTCGATCGAAAGACTGTCCAGTCTATCAAATGGAAAAAAGAGTTCAAGAAATTAAGGTACTGCACAATGTGAGCTTTGTGGAAGCACGATGAATGGCTGAATCTTCCATAAGTACGTCGGAAAGGACCTACTCTGAGATCACTCAAAAACAGCCTGAAGTTAAAACACCTGTTGTTTCGGAAGTTGCTAAAACAATTCTTCCTGAAATACAAAAAATGATCAAAAATGAAATAACAGTAGTAAAATCATCATTAAAAAGTTATGTGGAGGAGGTTGCTGCAGAAACTCCAGCAGAAACCGGTAGTGAAGTGGAAGTAGATACATTGTCACGTAAAAGACAGGCTCCAGAGTCACCAATAGATTTTGAAGGCTGTAATAACGCGTTAATAGAGATACGCGCACAACGAAAAAAGAAAGGTTGGCCTAAGGGTAAAAAAGTGCACCTAATCAAAGGAAATCTCCAGAGGCTTCGTCCAGCCATGGAGCATAGCAAAACCAGTCAATACTGTGATATATTTATTTTTACCTACGTTAGCTGTGATATTTAAATATATATACATGTATTTTTTATTGTTTTTACTTATATGTTAATTTATTATATCTGTCTACCATATGTCTCTCGTCTCTTTACTTTAAATTAATTTTAAAGAACAAATTTTATGTCTAATGTTATGGATAATATAATCCACTGGAATATCAAAGGATGTAGGGTACATTTGCCAGAACTACAAATACTTGTAAGTAGAGAGAATCCAATATGTCTGTGTTTACAGGAAACACGATTCAAACGCAATGAAAACTTTAAACTACAGAGTCATGTAGTTTACAGGAAAGATGTAGCTGGACTGCGAGTACACGGTGGCACAGCTATTTTAATGAAGGAACATGTTCCTCATGAAGAAGTCGTGCTTAATACTAAATTGCAAGCCGTAGCTGTTAGAATTAAGCACCCCCTAATCATGAGTATATGTTGTATTTATCTTCCAGACTTTTCTTGGAAACTACAGCAACTGCTAGAACTAATAGACCAATTATCAAAACCAATACTATTAGTAGGTGATTTCAATTCTCACAACAGCCTTTGGGGTTCACATAAAACAGATTTACGAGGAGTATTGATTGAAAGTTTATTAGAGCAGAAAGATTTAATTATGTTAAACAATGGAGACCCAACCTTTTTCGATGCTAGATCTAATAGTTTTTCAACTATTGACATATCGGTCAGCTCTCCAGTTTTAGCTTCCAAATTAATATGGAAAACACTTAAAGAAGACTTAGCATCAGATCAGATTCCGGTTCAAATTTTTATCCAGTCCCCTTAAATACACATACAAAATGGCTCTTAAAAGACGTTGATTGGGTCAATGAAATAGTTGAAGATATTACATCAAAAATATTAGATGCTTGCAATCTAACGTTAAGAAAAACTAACAATTACACAAACAAGCGACAGGTTACATGGTGGAACATTAACGTTGAAACGGCTATAAGAGAAAAGAAAAAAGCACTAAACAAGTTTAAGAAGTGTCCAAGCGTAGATAACGCCATACACTTTAAACGACTTAGAGCTAGAACAAGAAGAGTTATATTGGACAGTAAAAGAAAGTCTTGGGAACAATATGTCTCTGAAATTCACAGTACAACGCCTATGCAATAAGTTTGGACAAAAATGAAGTGCATAAATGGTTCAGTAAAACGATTTAATCCTCACAATGCTTATTATAATAATAGAATCTATACTAACCAAGAAGAAATTGCAGAAATAATATCAATGGAATTTGAAGGTAACAGCTCATCAGATAAGTTTCCCATTAGGTTTGAAAACCAAGAATCGAAATTAGACTTCCAGACTAGGGAACCTTTAACGTACAATGAAAAATTTACAGTGGCTGAATTAGAAGATTTCTTAACAAAAACATTAAAGTCAGCGCCGGGACTTGACACAAACCATTACGAATTTATTAAACATCTACCATATACAGAAAAGGTTAAACTTCTCGAACTATTCAACAAAATATGGATCACCAGTACTTATCCAAATGGATGGCGTATATCCATAATTGTACCATGCTTAAAACCAGGTAAAGTTCCTACCATATCGAGAAGCTATAGACCCATATCACTAACATGCTGTCTAAGTCGAGTTTTGGAGAAAATGGTCAATGTACGCTTAATTTGGTAGCTAGAAAGGAATAACTTGTTGTCACCTTTACAGATGGATTTCAGATCTTTTAGATCCACCACAGACAATCTAATACTTTTGGAGAGTGCAGTACTGGATAGCTTTTCTGCAAGGAAACACTTAATTGCTGTTTTCCTTGATCTGGAAAAAGCTTTCGACCTTAATTGGAGACGGTATTCTAAGAGCACTTTTTGAATTAGGACTTCGTGGTAATCTACCGAGATTTATAGAGCAATTGCTGAAAATGCGTGTTTTTCAGTTTAAAGTAGGAAATGCAACGTCAACTGAACGCTTGCAACAAAATGGCGTACCACAAGGTTCTACGCTGAGTGTCACGCTATTTGCAATTGCCATGGATAACTTAATTAGACAAATTAATTCCACCGTTAAAAAGTGCCTGTATGTTGATGGTTTGTTCATGTATATTTCTGGATCGTTAGAATCTGACATCACTAGTCAAATACAAGACGCTGTTGATGAAATAACCATAAAAGCGGAAAAATTAGGCTTCAAATTCTCACCAACAAAAACACTAGCAGTACATTTTTGTAGGCTAAGATCCAGACATGATCACCCAAAATTAACATTGAATTGACTCACTATTGAGGTACAACCAAGTGTCAAATTTTTTGGAGTGTACTTTGACACAAAACTGTTCTGGAAAGATCATATCACTGCATTACTCACCTCGTGTAGGAAATTCTGAATGTTTTAAGATGTGTGTCAAACATTACGTGGGGATCCGATGAGAAGGATTTATTTCAATTATACAACACTCTGATATTATCAAGAACAGAACTATGGTAGCGCTGTATACTCAGGGGCTAGGAAAACCAGACTTCTTAAACTAAATACCATTCAAAGTCAAGCGCTTAGAATGTGCCTAGACGCTTTTCACATCAGCCGAATTGATGATTTGTATGCGGAAGGTGCTGTTTTACCCTTAAAGTATAGATCTCAGAAGAACTTAGTCAACTATGCTTTGAAAGTAAACACACAAACAAACCACCCAAACTATTGTACATTATTTAACAGTAACACATGCACTTTGTACAATGAAAGGCCTACAACAAGTCGGCCAGCTGGCGTTCAGCTAAGAAAAACAGCCGAAGACCTAAATATACAATTTCCACTCAAATTGTATAGTTTAAAGTGCAGCAAAATACCACCCTGGTTAATAGATTAACCGCGCATACATATAGAAGAAATAGATCATCCAAAAAATGAATTAAACCCGGCAGTATTGAAATTAAATTTTTATGAAATACTAAAAAAGCATTTGCAGTATAAAATTATATACACTGATGGCTCCAAAAGCGGTCCTGATGTGGGCAGTGCTTTCTGAGTTAACCAGCATGCTTTTAGCTGGCGACTTAATTCAGCAACCTCCATCTATGCGGCAGAAATGTATGCCATTTCCCAAGCAGTTGAATATTGTCGCACTTCCAAAAACCATTTCTCTTTAGTTTGCACAGACGCCCTAAGTGTTCTAAAATGTCTAAATACTGGATTCACATTTGATCCTATTATTCAAAGTATTCTAGTTAAATTGCATAGGCTAAAAACGGAAGGGAAATTCGCATGCTTTTCCTGGTGTCCTGGTCATGTTAGGATACACGGCAATGAAATGGCGGATAGGGCGGCAAAAACGGTATCAAAAAAACAAATAATAAACGAAGACGGGATTCGACTAGATGACATAAAGCTATATACAAAGAACAAATTCGAATCATTCTGGAAGAGAGAATGGCTAAACACAGAAATGGATTAACCAAGATCAATAGCAATGTAAATATGTGGAAAATACCAACTAAAACAACAGGGAGGGGGAGTGTGGTGCTCAGAAGGGTACGTTTAGGACATTCTAACCTCACATCCCTGCACCTATTATTAGGAGATGAACGTCCAACATGTAACAGATGCAACGAAGACCTGTTATTACATCACGTCATGCACAAGTGTATTGCATACACAGAGCAAAGAGAAAGGTATCATATACCACGCACAAGTAGAGAAATGGAATGGGAAGACAAAAGCTTCGTTGTAAACTTAATAAATTACTTAAAAGCAACAGAATTATTTATGAAGATCTAAATCTTGTAACGGTCTACAAGGCTAATAACCAAGCAGCAAAAAAAACAAAATAACAATAATAATCTAATTTGGATACCACAACAGCAACCTGTCGCATGTCTCGATAAATGTGCTTCCAAAAAGCCAAACGGAAAGAATTTAGAGAGAAACTAACACACATTAATCGGCATCAAGATATAAATACTTTTGTACAGAATTTTAACAAATCTATCATCCAAGCGGCTCAAAGTACTATACCAAAATCCAAAAACATGACGAACAGATTAGCAGTTTCCTGGTGGAACTCAGATATCGCGAAGGCTATACACGAAAAATAAAAAGCGTTGAAAACATTCTCCGTTAATCCAACTAAAAGACTTAGAGCATTTGTACGTCTCCAAATTCGAAAGGCACCAGAAACATCGTGGAAAAACTATGTGAGTGATATAGGAAGTAAAATAACAACAACCTAAATTTGTAGAAGAATATGTGCTATATCGGGAAAAAGAAAAAGCATAGTGCAACCGAAGTTAATTAAAACCGGCAGTTGGTACCAAACCTCTCGCTAGTATCCGAATGCTTCGCAGATCACTACAAAAGGGGGAGCAGTACAAACAACTACGACATAGATTTCATTGAAAGTAAAGCACAAAGGGAAATACCCTTAGATTTTGGAGAGGAGCAAGAAAGTGCATAGAACAAGCCTGTCACTATGAATGAGCTAAAAATACAAATAATAGAAATGAAAGACTCGGCAGGCGGAATAGACAACATTCCAAATGCAATTATTAAAAACCTATCGCCGGAAATGGAAGAAAACTTGCTTTTCATTTGTATCAAAATATGGAACGAGGGGTACTATCCAGCTTTATGGAAACTATCTATCGTGGTCCCATTATTAAACAAAATAAAGACGCGTTGAGTCTAGAAAGCTACAGACCTATATCTTTAACTTGCTGTCCGGGAAAGACGCTAGAAAAAATAATCAACAGAAGGCTAGTACAATTAATCGAAGAAAACAACTGGATAAATAAATACCAGACAGGTTTTCGTAAAATCTACTCGACATATGACAATTTGGTAAGGATCAGCACAACAATAAAAGAGGATTTTATGAAAAATCAGCACACTACGGCAGTTTTCTTTGATATAGAAAAGGCCTATGACACGGTACGGAGATACGCGGTAATTTCAAAAATGTATGAGTGGGGAATCAGGGGAAACATGGGTAAATTTATGAAAACCTTCCTAAACGATAGATATTTTAGGGTGCGAATAGGAAATAAGTTATCAACAACGCGTACTTTAGATAATGACATCCCGAAAGGTCACAAATAAGTGTTACCTTATTCAATATAGCGCTAAATCACATAACGAAGAATCTAGATAGGTCTATAGGGAGATGCATTTATGTCGAGGATGTAGCTATATACATCTCCAGCGAGATGGGAGCTCCGCACAATACTATTATGCAGACGGCAGTTAATGCAATAGCAACGAAAGCTGCAAGGGTAGGATTTAAACTATCAACCACCAAAACAATATGCTTACATTTTTGTAAACTAAGAAAACCACATTATCAACCGAACCTATTGCTGAAAGGCCAACAAATTAAAAAGGTTCAAAGGTGGAAATTCTTAGGGATGGCATTAGATAATGCTTTTTTCTGGTCCAGCCACATTGAAAATCTGCTTAATAAAGTGAGGAACATTGTAAATGTAATTAAGTGTTTAGCAAACACAAAATGGGGTGCGGATAGAGAAACTCTAATCCGTATATATATATATATATATATATATATATATATATATATATATATATATATATGTATATATATAACTGATTTTAACGCGCATAGACTACGGATGCATTGCCTACATGTCAGCATGCGACTCACGATTAAAAAAACTCGACAACATTCAAAACATTTGCCTCAGATATGCCATAGGAGCCTTCCATACTAGCCCAGCAAATAGTTTATACGCAGAAGTAGTAAAATATCAAAGGCAATGGTTATTAATGAAATACGCTTCCAAAATATATTCAATAGAACAACATTTAATTACCCTTTAATATGGAAAAACAGCGATAACAGCACGACATACTAAATATTACAAACAGAAACGAAATTAAAAACATCAAATACATAAAAGAGGAAATTTGGGACAAATGGCAAGACGACTGGTCAAAAGAAAATAGTGCACTAACAAGGAAAAGATATATACCAATAGGAAGAAGAGATAGCGTGATGGTGACAAGGTTAAGGATAGGCAGTTAACACATTCTCACTCTACCGAGAAACGAAGAACAAACAACTTGTCAAAGATGTAATGTACCCATGACACTTGCTCATGTGTTCGACGAATGTCCTAACACCCAAGCAATCAAACATAGACATGGTTTCGATTTTAGTTTAGAAAATGCACTACAAATAAACAAAACCACATTAGCACAGGTCATAAGTTTCTTACATTTAGCAAATATTTATAGTTTGATATAAGACAGAAATGAGGCAATTAGTAATAAGGAAAAACCGGCAAATAACCCAAGAGGTTGACGCCTTAACAAAATAATAATAATAATAGTAATAATAATAATAATAGTAGTAATAATAATAATTACAATAATAATAATAATATTAATAATTAAGTATAATAAGAATAGTAAATGGTATTAAAAAGACACATAACTAGAACACACCTGAACCAGACAGACTGCAAAAGTACTTTAAATCGACACACAGTCAATTAGCTGCTATAATGATATCTTACGCAACCCAAACCTAATACCATAATTTATGACTACCTGAGTTACTTACCTTGTACCCAAAACACAACATATTAGTCCCGACCACTCAAAATATAGACCAGTTACTTGTCTAACCACAATTTACATAATACTAACATCCATTATAACAGACAAACTACATGAACATCTTAAGTTAAACAAATTAGTAGATGAAGAAAATTGTTATTATTAAAATTATTTCAATTCCCGGTTTGGGGGTAGGAAGGACGTGCGTTGTTCAGTTGATTTAGTATAGCACACTCATGATCTGTTCTCCGACGGATAATCATTGTAGTAGATTATCATACAATTTAACTACGACCCTTCTTATAACCTCTACCTTGTAGTATAAGTTATGATGTAAAACATAACCAAATCATGTATAATCAAAAATTATTATTAATTTTATTAAATACAAAAATAAAGAGTTTACCTCGAGTAGGATTTGAACCTACAACCTGTACTTGGCCAATATAGTCCTTCATTTCAGCTCCCGTCTTTTGTAGCTTAGTTATTATTAAACTTAAAGTTTTAATATTTTGCGCACTTTATCTGTGAGTTAGGAAGCATTTTAGGAAAATGTGATTGATTATACAAGGTGGTCCCAAGAAGTGTGACGCATAATGGCATATTTTTTTAAATGACATACCTATTTTTTGCAGATTTAATTGACTTCCATGATTGTCTACATAACCCTAAAATTGTATAGAAATCGGTTGGATAACATCGACAAAAAAAATAAAATGTTAAAAAAATCAGCTTTACACCACTGGTTTTAAAAATGGTTAAAAATACAAATAGTGGCTCGTTTTCAGATAATAAGATAGGTCCACGTTATGTAAGGTTTAACAATCAAGCTGGCCAAATTTGGGGAATCTTAATTAAACAGGTTGTTCAAAATTTACTGTCAAACTTTTGAGAATTTAAAGATCTTTCTCTTTCTTATTTTAAATATAACACATAATACATAACTGTATAATTTGATGGCATTCGATGGGGAATTAAAAAACAACACAAGTATTGCATGACAATTGGATGTACTACTACAGATTACGGCAAATCCGTCCATTAGTCAGAAGGTAGTGGCTGATGCAGTAGATGTTAGTGAAAGTACTGTTCAACTTGTTTTAAAAAACAATCGGTTCCATGCGTATCACATTCAGTTTCACCAAGAACTTTTCCAAGAAGACTTTGACAAGCGTATGGAATTCTGTAATTAGGCACAGGATAAAATAAGGTTCAGTTTTGACTTTTTCGATAAGGTTTTGTTCTCCATAAAAACGGATTTGTTAATCGGCATAATTTTCATTACTACTTGGACCACAACCCGAGGACATTCAGGCAGATCGATAGACAACATAGATGGTCTATTAATGTGTGGGGAGGAATCAATGGAGACCATGTCCACATCAGATGTTTTATACCGTTCTCATGTTGCGTTAGCAATGAAAATATACGTAAAAGGGTCGCAGTATTGTTATTCTTAATGCAATAATATTTAAAAAAATGAACAAAAACAGAAGGGCTTGCTTTATTATACTCGCCTATATACAATTATAAAAATATTAGATTGGCAACTTACTAACCATTTTCTATATGTTATACAACCTTTTGCACAGTTAATGCATACGGTACAATGCAGTATACCAAATTTTATCTATATCTATCAATTATTAATAAAGTATTTTTTAGTAGCAAAAGTTGAAAAGCATATCATTGGTGATATGAAAACGTGCTACCTACATTAGATTATTTAATTACGTAAATTAACACGTAAGGCGTGTAGAGCTTTATTGTGATATTTACAAAAAGAATTTTGTTTTTCTACAGCTTATTTACTATCCTATAGAATACTTTTATCAACAAAACCTATCCAAAACTTAAACACCTTTCTGAAAAGTTTCTGTAGATCCTTTTTTTTAATTTTTTGGGTATTTTCAAAGTGTGCTTTATATAAAGTACTTTTATTTGTAAACGGATTTTAATCGAAATCGGAATGAACCGAGATACTTCAGTAACAACGAACGAACGAAGTTTTTTTATGATATCGCAACTACCCATGCAAACATCAATACCACCAGACACACACGCACACTCACAGCCTCACTCACACCCTACCTACATTTGATTTACAGAATTGTTACTAAAATTTTTCATACAGTTTTTGATCAATAGTAGCGCCAAATGTTTTCTATGCAAGGTTGAAGAAATAATTTCAAAATACTTCAGAAAATGTTCCTAAGCCTTTTGAAACACACTCCTAAAAACAAATTAATTGAAAATAAATACTTAATACATTAGTTGATTTTTGTGCCCTCAGGAGCCTCTAATAGACTTTAAAATCAATCCGGATTGAGATAAGCTAAGGGTTTTGTATAATCAACATTTAGATACCTTCTAGTAGCACATAATTATTATCAATTGCAATCTCACTCTCAAAAACTATATATTCAGCAACTTGTAATCAAAATTTTCATTTGAAATGATCATCAACATGTATAAGCAGATATTTACATTTGCGACACTTTTATTACTCCTTTGTAGGGGTACCGCACAACTACGTATACACAATAATTATATTAGGTAACAATTCATTTTAATTTTTCAACTTTCAGCACCTGAGATTCAACGTTGTTCTAGAGCAGATGATGAATGTATAAAAAAATCAACCCAAGCTAGTTTGGCTGTGCTTTCAAGAGGTAAACTCTAATATGCGGTACATTAAATAGAGTATTCTAATTCTAAAATTTTAGATCCCTCCTCACTCCACGTGGAATCAATAGAGCCAATAATATTGAAAGAGCATACTGTTCCACCAGGAAACGTGTTTATACTTTTTGAGCAATTATTCACAAACATGTTAATCTATGATTGCGCAAATAGTATTGTTGAAAATGTGAAGTAAGTAACTGTTTAAATTAAGGTTAAGTAATTATTAATTCATTTTTAGGTCTCATATAATGGACACATCTTTATTTATTTCAATTGATATTAGCAATCCACAAATCAGAGTGAATACAAATTTTGAATTTGATAATGCGACTTTTTTGGGATTTCCGATAAGTGCCAAAGGAATTGTATACGCCGAAAACAGTATGTATTATTAGGCCTGCAACCGATTAACTAATGAACATAATTTCAGTAAATTACAGAGCACAAATAAATATTACGGGGGATATAACGGGCGAAGGTGAAGAAAAACAAGTCCACGTAAAAGATGTTGATGTAAAGTTCAAAATAACACACTTAGTAACTGAGTTTGATACTGGTCGTCCTATTTTAGACAAAATAACAACATGGCTTTTCAATTCATTTTGGTTCTTGCTTATATGGGATGTACATGAAGGGTACGACGAGGTCTTCGCAGATGCTTTTCAATTAGTAATCAATCCTGTTTTTTCTTCCTTTACCTATAATGCACTATTTCTTGATTAACTTAATTGTTATGCAAATACTGTTCGGTACATGTAAAACGTATAAAATAATTATATATTTAAATTATTAATTATTATTATTTGTAATAATGGTAGTAGTAAACATTTTACAATTCTCTTAACTGTAAGGTTGTACATGAATAATCAATAATTTATGTTCGTTTACAAAGTGAAGCTATTAAGATATAAACATCCTAATAACTTCAATAGGCAAGATGAAAATCTCCGCTTAATAGTTTTTGGCACCATGATGTTTCTTAAATTTAGCTTTCTGTATGACCAGGTTTTTTGCTGTTTTCTTAGACCTTGAAATAAATACTCTACCAATCCAATCTGTTAAGTTACCATAGAAGTACAGCAGTGCAATGTATGTAGTTAAAATTCAAAATCATATTAAATGTACTAAGTTATGGTTTCACTGCACAATTAAATTATTAACCAAAAACTATTTCTTTGTTAGATTTGACTGGATTATTTATTGTAACATCAAGCTTTTATGTGTGAATGCTTTATCAATTTTATTAAGTTGTGTTCTCTGATTATGGCATTTTTTACTATTAGCCTTTGTCTTTTATAGTCGGGTTTGTCATCTTTAAAGCAGTTTAAAAAATATTTAATTTATTAAGGATCTAGCTATTCTTTACTAAAATTATATTCCATAGCTATCTTTGTACGTTTATCTAACTGTTATATTAATAGCAGGCTTATATTTGCGTTTTCATATTTCTCATGGTTCATAAATTTGTTCTAACATATCAAGTAATTCATCAAAATTTACTGAAGACAATAGCTGTAATTGTTATCGAAACGTATAAATTTATATAACATATAAAAAGGGAAACATACACGATTTGAAAAACCCATGTATTGTAGTTATGTGTAATAATCGTGAAAGTTAGTTGTTTGTTTCTTTGAAAGAATTGTCAAGTCCCTTTTTCCAGAAATCGCAGAACCTAATAACTGACCGTGAAAGCTACTGTGATTCCGAGGCATTTATTTCAAAATTCATTAACCTCTTCAGAATCACTGAGCTAGCAATCCGGAAGTTGATCAATTGCTATAAATCTAAAAATACAACCAAATTTAATCACACTGGGACTTGAAGTAAGTGTTCATTAACCTGGCCCTGTACTCCAGGGGAAATCAATGTTCTTCTAAAAATCAATGATACTTCGGATGTAAGGGTTCATTGACCTCAAAAGTACTGCTGAGCGAAGTAAAATATTGAAAACACCTGCAAATAAATTCTGGAAAATATAACCTGCAAGGTATTCAAGCTCCATAAGTAAAGGTGTAACTGGTTGAATGGGTTGAAACGGTATATAAAGTGAAATTTTATGATCCAACATCACTTCCTGTGACAACATGCAACTATCTTTTGCTAAAAAGTGTGTAAAGCTACTATATCTGTAATAAACCTAATTGGAAAACAGTCACAGATAAATTACGAGAAACTACGGGAAATATTTTATTTTTCGTGTAAATTATAGCAATTGAATCAACTTCACACAGATATGCTCAGGTTATTGAGTTGAAGAAAGCGATGAAATTGATTAAACATAATGCCGAAATATTTAGACACATTTGTATCTTAAAAGAATATTAGGTTACTTGAGAAATAGATTAGTACTAAATTAAATAACTATAAGAATGAAAATGTTTGTAAGCTAAAGTAAGTTTTCTTTGATGAAGTACTATTTGCTAAAATCGAAACAACCAAGGAACATTTTTAAGTGTAATCCACAAAATTTAACATGGCCACCTATTGACTCTTGTTTTAATGGTAGGATACTTTGAGGCCTTACGGTGAACGTTAATATCAAGGATCCGCTAACATTCTTAAATCAGGCTTATAGTACTTTTGCCCATAAAATTAATATAATTTTGAAAGTGAACACGTTTATGGCCGCGCATTTTGTACACCCTAACAGTTTAGATTTTAAACATTTGCAAGTAAAAACCTAATTATTGATGTCGATACAAAAATCATGGCACTTATCAAACTAATGCCAACAAGCAAGATTAGAGGAATTGAAGGATTGAGGGTGGGCTTTGCATGAATCTTTACATTTAAAAGGTAACATTAACGGGTACGTTCTTCTAAAAAGTGGAATGTACATTAAATTACCTAACTTCATAGCAGTCAAAAAACTGTTGTTAATTTGAAAGGCAATGAAGATTATTGTTTTTTGTGGGCCGTTGTTTCAACTTTATATTTTGCTTCACAGAATTCAAATAGACCTTCTAGTTATCCTTACTTCAGTGAGGTATGAAATTATGATTCAGTTGGGTTCTCCATTAAAATGACTAAAATTTGAAAAATGAAATGATCTCTCAATACATGTGTATTGTGTAAAAAATAAAAAATGCAACCCTTTTTATTAAGTATTCGACAAAGCGACAGAGGATGCGTAAATATTTTAACGCTATCTACTTTGCGTAGATTAAAACCATATCGGTTTTACTTTCAAAAAGCTATCGAATAAAAAATGTAAGAAAGAATTTACAACCGGTGTTTCAGTCATTTTTTTGTCAAACATTATTTCAGATGAATATTTGATTTATTGTAATCAACTCAATCAATGTTATGCTAGATTACCAAATAGTAAGAAGTATTTAGAATTTTAATATGTTGCATATCAAGAAAAGGTACCATTTAGGTTATACGCAGACTTGGAAGCATTTTAGAGGAATGTGCAAATGCGATAAACACGTGCCCTTTAGATTTGGATATTATCTCAAATGCTATTGTGCTGACTCATTATAGCGATTTAGTTTGTGCAGGACAGAGCATTGTATTCAATAGTTTATTAGAGAACTGGAAAAACCATAAAACTGGGCAAACGTCATTCTCAGAACCATCGAGCCAATGGATGCACTGACTAATAACCAAATTAAAAGTTTTGAACGCGCTGCTGACTGTCACATCTTCAATCGGCTTTTACAATCAACAAATATTAAGGTTTGGGACCATTTGACGGAAAAGTTTTGGGGATCCGGAACATCAAAATTGTAATCTAAATTTTAGACACGCATGACTTTCGTAGGTCTTGATGCTCGTTGATGTTATTATTTCTAAGTGCAATACGACAAGACATGGCCTCGGCTGCCAAAATATTTAACAACAAATGTAAATAGGTACTAAATATCAATTTTAGCGATTGTTTTGATCAAATGTACGTTTATTATTGACTGTGACTTGTGGATTCATTAGAAATGCATGTATCATTGGTGATACATTAGGACTCGGCATATACAAGTTATTAATTATTGTCTCATGCCCACAGCTCCACTTTCTGCAGCGGAACTGCAGGAACGTATAGACGACCTGAACTTCGATGAATCCAATGTTGATGAACAGCTCCTAGACGATAGCGAAACCGAAACCGACGATTCAGATCAAGATCGAATCGCATATGGCATCGATGAAAACGTTGATCAAAACCCAATTGTGTATGGAAGTGAATTTGAAGCAAACATATCTTCAGATGACGATATTCCTCTGACAACTTTTTTGCAAAGATCTAAAAAAAGAAAATGGAAAAGGATCACTTTTCAGGCGGTAACAGAAAATTATCAACCAGCTGTCTAGGTACCTTACACTCCTAAAACTCTCCCACAACCGATTGACTACTTCAAGGAGTATTTCAACTAGATTTTTTCGATTCCATGGCCACATTCTCTAACATGACATGAGTTCAATTGACTGAAAAATCAATCAATACTTCAGGACGTGAACTGAGGAAATTTGCTTGTTGCTTGCTGATTGGTATTTACAATTTACCAAAGATTCGAATGTTTTGACAATTGAATAGAAGAGTACCAGTTGTTTCAGATGACACTTCGAGGAATAGGTTCTTTACCCTACGAACAAAGTTAAAACTTGTTGATGACAATTCTGTTTCGAAAGGTGCTAGGGAAATTGACAGATTTTGGAAAATTAAGCCAATGTTAGATAAAATTCAAAACTTGCCTGCAAACCAAACGAACACAACAAGTTTCAGTGGATTAACAGATGATACCTTTCGACGGAAAAGTTAGAATGAGACAATTTGTTCGCGGCAAGCCTCACCCTGTAGACCTCAAAAACTTCGTAATGACGACACCTACAGGGAATTCCAATTGATTTTCATACGTACGTTGGGCCACAAAATCTTTATTGGTTCCAACACCCGAGAAATTAGACGTAAGTGGAAGAGTAGTCCTGAAGCTTACGGATACTTTGCCAAAAGGAGTCTTAGTGTTTGTAGATAGATATTTCACATCGTTACCCCTGATTGTTGCGCACCATAATGAAGAACACAATTCCAAAAACTACCACTCATTTCATAACCAAAACAGAACTGAAGAGATCGGGAAGAGAGTCTTACGACATGTTAGTTACTGAAGACAATAATAACGCTGCAGTGAAGTGGTTTGACTCCAGACACATACACCTTGCTTCAGCTGAATTTGGAAGTGAGCCGCTGGGACATTGTAGACGCTGGTCTGTTCAAAATAAAAAAATATATCGAAATCAATCGTCCTGCTGTGGTTCCAAGCTACAATGAAGATATGGCGGCGTTGATTTACTCGACTGCGTAATAGCAAAGTATTCAATGAGCACCAGGACCAAGAATACAATACAATACGTTGTATCTTCCATTTCGTGGATTTTACAGCAGCCGCTTCCTGGCTCCGGTACTGAGAAGATGCTCGCAGCGCAGAACTTCCCTAACGAAAAATTCATGACTACCTTGATTTTAAATTTTCACTCACAAAATCTTTATTGTGCTCCTCTAAACACGACGAAAATGACGAATAATTAAATATAAGTGATGAAGAACATCCAGAACAGGGTAATTTGAAAAGAAGAAATGCTTTGCTAATTCCAGGCAAGAGGGTACGTTCGGCAGACGTCAAGAATCTGCCAAAATTTATGAACAACGAACAACTAACACGATCAACATGTCGATACGCTGGTTGCAAAAGCTTAACTTTTGTGAAATATACTTCTTGTAATGTTTTTCTGTGTTCCAGCATGCAAAGAAATAGTTTTCTTAAATTCTATCGATAAAATTTTTTTGTGTTATCCGCAATGATACATCGTTTATTTCAAAACAAAAATCACAAATTTTTTTGGAGTCTTGTTTTATGTTATTGGCACCTAAACCGATAATGTACTGCAGTCCGAAACAAAATCGCATTGTAAAGTGACTCGTGGGCCCGAAGGTACGACGCCAATTTTCTGATTCGGGAGCTACTATGGATTTCTCTGTTATCTTTAAACAAGAAGAAGCTTAGTTTAAATTGTAAGTGTGCAAGGGTACGAATACAGTTGTTCATGGAACATAATAAACGAAACCACTCGACCACTAAAAGCACCATTTTATAGTCACCTTACTAACGGAGGTGTTAGCGAGAAAAGCTATTAAAGTGCAATTCATGTCTAGAACAACTCTGCGATACAAACATTAGGACACTATTACGATTTACACCTACGTCTTATAGTCAGCTGATGTTTTTGAAAACTTCCACATATCTTATTTAGGCGTGTATCAGTTGGATCCCTTACCTTATTTCACAGCCCCCATCCTAAAATTTGACGCTATGCTAAAAATTACACATCTGAGAGCAGTATCAGGGGTGGAGTAGCGCAGTGCTCCAACTCAAGCACTCCATTAAATGACGTCCTTAAATGAAATTTGATATTAATAACGTTTATGGAAAGTCAATGAAGCAATTCTTGCCAAATGGTGAGTTTGACTTTGTAGGTAATCTCAACATTGAAGCGATACTAAATACTCCAAATGATTCAGATATCGGTTACATTGTAGAATGTGATTTGAGATATCCACTGGAATTGCACGAGTTCCATAGAGACATACTCTTAGCACGAGAACATATGGCTCCATATGTGTTTTGCGACTTTGAAATTTAGCTTTAAACCGGCAAAAATACATCGTGATGAATACTACACTACGCAAGTAAGCTAAAATAACTTTAATAAAAAAATATTAAATATTAATAGCGATTTCGATAAAATAATGGAAAATGTTTGGTGACCAAAATTCGATTCCAGTCAATAAAAAATTCTTGGCTTGATGAAAAGGGACAATAATGGCCTTATTATGAAGGAATTTACTAGATTTCGTGCGAAATGTATGCTTATTCATTTGAGGGGGCAAAATTACAAAGAAATCCAAAGGTGCTACTTGAGCCATTTAGTATGTACCAGTAGTAAGCCTAAATGGATTCTGGGGAAGTGACGTCACCCCAATCAGCGACGTGAGCGAGCAGTTAAGCCCCGCCACTTCTGGAAGTTTGCGGTTGGAGGACCAGTGAGAGACGACGGCGTAGCTCCGCCTGGCAGAAGTAGTATGGGATGCGAGGGTGGGCCCTGCCTCTGTTAATATTGGTAAGGGGAATGCTCGTTGGTTGGCCAATGAGAAACGTGGCGGCCATACTTGGATGATGGAATAAGCAAGGATTGGGAAGGTGGGGGATTTTGGATGCTGCTGAAGTGCTACATCCGGTTCCGTTCTTGAAGAAGCCTCCTTCGTCGTCGTTGCTGAAGAGATAATTCTACTGGTTGCTGTTGGTGAAGACCGCGCCTACTTCCGTTCGAAGTGTAAAGTCTGAAAAAAATTGTTTGCTTTCTGCGAGATTTGAACCCGAGAGAGTTTGTTTACCACTCCGCTAATCTCGGCTTTAGATATAAAATGTAGAAGGCCTGATATCTATATAAATGTTTATGCTGTTGCGCTTGAAAATAAATCGATGTTGAAAATTAATATTTAAAAAAATGCATTTACTAGTTAAAAAATAAATTAATTAATCGATAAATATGTAACACATTTTAATTATAGAGTTAAAGCGGTAAATTAAAAAAGAGAATTTGAAGTTTTAGATTCAGACGAAGAAAGCATTTACTAGTTGGAAATAATGAATTTGCCAATAAATAAGAAGTCATGTGCATAGAAACAAACTTTATTCCGTTAAAAGAAGTAAATAGATATGTGTTAAATATAGAAACCGCAAAAACATTCAGATTATAAATAGTACATATTCTTACCATTACTGTTTGAAATTTATATCAACTTGTAAACTATCATTTTTTATAACGTAATACTCGATATAAAATGAAAGATTGTAGCAAATATATTATCAAAATATTAGCAAGACAACTCGTAAAGTACAGTGAATTTATTAATAAATGTCTATTTACATTAATACAAAAATCTCTATATTAATACCTAATTTAGTGCGTTCTAGAATAATCAAAGGAAGATTGCGATTGAGTAATTTCGCAATAATAAATAACATTTCTACATCCGGCTGGTCATTTTTTCTAGCACAATGAGATCGGAAAACCACATTCTCAATATTGATAAGAATTCGATATAAATACTGAATGCAGTAGATATATAAAATAAGATATTAATATTACAGTCTTAAAGATGGATCCTTTAATGCAATTAAATTTAGTAGGCGAAGGTAATTTCAAACCTGTATCAAAAGTTTCTAATATGATTATTGATTATAAGTGCCGGTTAAAAAATATTAAGGTTATTATACTCAATAGGAAGAAAAATAGTGGTGGTGGCTGAAGAAAACAGTACATCTCTCCCAGAGAGATTAAAAGAGAACAAACGAATGAGAAGGTGTGTCATCTTCAGGCATGCATTGAACAAATCGCAATCGTTTATGTAGCCAGCATAGATATTGGTAAAACCAAAATAATGGCTTAACTATCCTTGGTTAATTATATAGGTAAGTTATTATTTCGCATGACCTATCACCGTCATCGTTACCTTATATTATTACTATTGTACCTAAATGACATTTCTATTTATACAGAGTGATTTATTAGCTCACCGACACAATTTGCCATATGAAAGGTCATGTAATTTTAAGAAAAAAACATTATGGGAACATATGTCCAATTTCAACTATTTAAAGAAATAAATGACCAAAAATTTTGAGGAAATTGTAAGAAGGGGATTGCAGTTGCTAGAGAGAGTACAAAATGCTGCTACTCATATCAACCAAACATTCTCCTTTGAGTGAAAAACTCTTTAATTCACCGTTGCCAAGCATGTATTGAAGAGGGAGGAGGGCGTTTTAAGTATTTATTATAATTATGTATTTATATTCATATACAATCAAACTTTTGAAGCCATTTACTTCTTTAAATAACTGAAATCGGACGTATGTTCCCATAATACTTTTTTCTTAAAATTACATGACCTTTCATATGACCAAGTTTGTCGGTTAGCTAATAAATCACCCTGCATATTTTATATATAAAAATATAATGAAGGCGTATTTGTAGTGTCTGAAGTTGTTTACCTATTCCTACAATTTATAGGAGTTAATATATAAAACTGTGCAGGTAAACCAAATATACGTCGTCATAATTAAACTAATTTATTTAATAGGTTGAAAACAATCTAATATTAAAGGGCTGGTCCATCTATATGGTTAACACCAGATGATTTATTCCAATCCTTCATACATCGTATTTTGTTGGGTAATTGCTCATCATCCTGATAGTGATGAGGTAACATTCCAAATCGCAAGAAAATTTTCAACGCTTAATTGTAGCAATTCACATCTTATTATGCGTCGACTACTCTCAACCATTACTTCAATTTTTAAGATTATACGATCCATCTAAAAAATAATAATAATAACAATGCATAGCTGATATAGAAATATATAGGATGTTCATGGTAATGCTAATTTTTCATGGATTGATGTACCTGAAGCGTCTAAAGGTAACTTTGTAGTAGAACGTTTATTATTAACGTGAACGCTATTTCTAGACAGTTCTATAGTACTTGAAGTCGAAAGTTTATTGAAGGCTAATGACTTTAAAACCTGTAGTTCAATTATTTTGGACAACATTTAGCGACATATGCTGTCTGAATTTTGATATGGAGGAACGACGTGAAATCTCGAACATTAAAAATGAGTATCTAATATATCAAACTCTAAAATCCGACGAATCTAGGAAAGCTGTCTTTATAGGTTATGGTATAAAAGCTGAATTGATGTTCATTACCGGCGCAGAAAGCGAATCAAAATAAGCAGAGGAAACAGTTCAGTATTATTATTCGGACAGGTAATCAACCTATTACTTTCCGCTGTGGGTCTGATAAATCAGAAGCTGAATTATACGAATGATTATCGTAATTATTCGCTTTATGAAGGTTTTACAAACCAAAGTAGCAACGAATCTATATAATGAAGATTTGAGCGATGAAGATATTATATTATCTAGAGGCAAATCTTTGTGTCATAGTTATAACGTAATACCTAGTAGTATAGTTTAAAACTAGAATTAACTATTATGGCATTTTACGTACAATACTAGTAAATGGTTCATACTCCTTTTAATACATCATGGAAAATAACGCAATATGATGTAGTATCGATGGCAATGGCCGAAGACACTACAACTCCCAATTTCAAATCAATAACTACGTTATGAATACTATAGTATTGACGAGTACGGTCAATTACAGTTATAGGATGACTCTTAAATTGTTCGTAAATAAGCATATAACCTTGTGTCGAATTATAATATTTATTCCGAAAGTTTAAAAATCCTTCGTAAGCATCCACGTACTTGTTATCTGCGAAAACTAGGTTTTGCTGTTCGTATGGATATCTTCCATTATTAATGTTTGCTGATTCCATTCCACATTCCAACGCAACCTGTCGTTACACCATTGCCTGGAAACTACCATTGCCACGAAACTTTCCATGTAACCTTCGTTAAGTCGATCTCAACAACCGTTTCCACGCTGTAACAGTCCACGTCGGTCTTTGAGCGAACCAATACCAGCTCCTGACGTATGTTGACTAGAGGCTTGTTATAACCCTCTACAAATCCCAATATATGCTTGAACGGTATAGAAGTGCAGAAAACAGTCATGGTGCTGTGTAACAATTGAAAAGGCTTGTTTTGCGAACTGCATGCGATAAACAGTTACTTTGATCCGCGGTATATGAGCAAAAACTTTAATGATTGTGTTAATTCCAGGTAAATGTACACTTTCAATCACTTGATGATTGCCTAACGTTTATCGAATCTCGTCTAAAGGGAACAGGGGTCCATTGTTCGTAAGGTTATAGTCCTTGTTTGCTTCCTTAGAGGTCATAGTACCTTCTATATATATATATATATATATATATATATATATATATATATATATATATATATATATATATATATATATATATATATATATACATATATATATATATATATATACCTGTAACACCAACGTAAGTAGCTGTAATGGTGTGTAGGTATAATAAGTTCGACGATCGCATTCCACTATCATATACTCGTACCTGACCTCAGTCAATAACCTTTTCAACTCTTCTTTCATATCGTTTTAATGCTTTATAGCCGAGATATAGTAGAAGATGAATCATTTAACGATGTGATCTCGTCGGTATGTAGAGACCTACTGTCGAAAACCTTACTACCCATACTTCTTTAGTTCCAATCTAATAGTTACTTTCCCGTTACCGAAGTCTACTAATCGACCCTCTTGCTCAACCAATTTCAAGGCTGTCTTCTACACGTCGTGTAAGTACAGGTGAATAAATAACTGTAGACGGCTCCTTGATTAATTTATAACCTTGTTCAATGTGTACGTCAAACTCGAAGATTGTGTGCGACTGCTCACTGTTCCTGTATGCGCCTACAGTTAAATTAGACTCCACATGTATAATTATAGCATAAATTATTTGAACATACAGATAAAATTTATGGGTGTAGCCTGCCCTGTACACGCTAGGTGAGAAGCCTGTCATGCTACCGTTAGAATTCGCCAGTCTAAACTCCACGTTATGTATAGATTTAACTTCACAGTTAGTGTATTATTGAGTGCTCTTAAAATAAAGTCGAGCGAGTTATGCGGGTTAATGTTACGCTGTTTGCGTAAAACGTGTTACCCACGTGAATATTTTGTATGGAATTGCAACCGTAGAATCCTAGTAACCCTAATCCATACGGTAATTAGGATCAAGTTCGATTGGCGGAAAATACGTTGCACTGAGCACGTTTACCGTACCCGTCAACGTGAACGTTTGGGACATGACAAATAAACAAATTATATTGCAAGCTGTTTATTGTATATGTAGAACATCTAGACATAAATGTCCACATATAAATGTATCATACTTTTGCTCCTTATCATAATTATATATAATTTTATAACCTCTTAAATATCTAATTATGTCAAGTGGTGTCGCTAAATTTCCGAAGCTATCCTAGTTGATGGCTTCACCACCGCGTTTCTTGAAAGCAATCGTCAAGGTTCACGATAGCACATTCATTAAGATGAGGTTCATAAGGTAAGGCATCGCACATGAACGCACCTCTAAAGAATGGCACATCTTTAGCATACCTATAAAGCATGCCCCTTCTTATAAAGCTTAAGATAAAGTCCTTTGCCGCTCCTTAGAGCCACCGCATACATTGTTTCGTTATGACGTTGAGCCTCCTCCAACAGTTTTTTTACCACCGAAGCGTCGTTGACAGCTTTATCTATACCGCTTGCACCACCGGCTAGAACACCTACTGCTGAAAGACGAGTAGGGGTATTAGGTATTTTACGGTTTTAGGTATCGAAATGATTCTAGGGACTTGCATCTTTTTCTTTCCACCGGCAATCTTAACGACCTTCTTAGCAGTCGATAGACTGACTTCAATAAGCTTCCTCAGATTGCCATCTTTAAGCAGACGTTTGACAGATTTTCGAATATATTGTAAAACTTCTCCTCTAAACGAGCACCTCTTGCTTATCTTCTTAGCATTTATACCCAACGTGGTTTTAACCATCATGGCGTTCGCTACAGTAAAGGCTGCTGTTTTCTCACCAAAACTTGAAACCTTCGTACACGATTGCAAACTTGATCTCGTAGCACACTATCTTCTTGATGACGATTTGTTATATCGTTAAAGTTATGATAGGCGAAATTGCGTTATTTGCAGGCTTTGTCTGTAGGATGTATACCGGGATTGCGGCGAGCTTAACGTTTCTGTAGTTTGGTTCCTGGTCCGCATTACCGATAACCCGGAATGTGCAGATTAACAGGTAATTTGTTTAAGGTGTTTAATACTCCTCTCCCAGCAGCATATGAACTAATCAATATACTATCGACAACTGAATGGTGAAGTTTACGAGGCAGCCTTAGAAACTACCTGTGGACGGCCACGATTTCCTGAAATCGGAAGTTGGAGAAAGCATGGTCGTCTCTTTCCGGCGTCAATTAGAGCAACGATTTGCGGACCTTCGGGATACGGGAAGACTAAGATAATGGCTAGATTATTGTAGGCACCGCACCTTTAAGCAATTGATTCGAGATAATGTAAATATGGATGTGCTAATTAAACAGGGTTGCATAAATTTAAAGCGTGCATATAATAAGCATGTAGGTACCAATATGATCTTCGATCAATTTAAAACAATGTACTCGCAAGTTGACAGACTAAATACGATTCCGTATGTCGAGTCAACAGCTTCTACGTTTAACTTCAGGCTCACCGTTGCACCGTCATTCGTTGAAGCGAATTTTATTGCTGAAACAGATCCTATTGAAGAAGAGACCCCCTTCCTTTCACATGATTACTCTATGACGCGGGCGTTGCAGATGAATTCTAAGAGCGATATCATCCTTTACCACGCTATATCTAGAATTGTTGATCCGCGGACACCAAGAACAAGTTGACAATACGTACGGACTTGGTTATGATGCAAACTTAGATAAATGGGCTATCTAAGATTTTCCGGTGAAAGTAGAAAAACCTAATTTAATTATAAAAGATGAAATATGTGAAGGCACTCCTAGACTATACGAACTGTTATATTGAAAGAACTGAAAAGGTATACACAGAGACGGGACGGTGCATTTCGATATTTTGGCTAAAATTAATGCATATAGGAAAATCATGACCCTAACAAAGCAATTATGAGTACCAAGTTATCTAAACCCCGGAAGGTTGTTAAGCCGCTAATCAACATGAAACGATTCGGTCATGGTATCATGAAAGGTTATCGAATAGAGCGAAGGAATTTGTATATTGGAATACTCCTGGAAAACCTTTTGGACGGCGCATGCTGCTGCGTGCATTGAAATGGCAGGTTATACTGGACATGATAACGAAATCATTAGTATTTTAGAAGAGCTCCGACAAGAAGGTATAATTGCATAATAATGTCCATCGGTAAGTTTGTCGGACATCCATATCACATTTGTAACATGAAACTGCAAATATCAAATTAACCTGGGATGATAATTACGATATGCAAACCAAAAGACTACGACGTCTTTAAACCCGTCCTAGGAGATACATAGATAAAGCGAATTTAAACGTAATAAACGAGGACAGTAATTAGGATGAGCTAGGTAGGAGAGTTTGCAACGTTATCGATCAAATTCTAGATGCGAATGCAGCCACAAAAATATATTGATAAGTGGAGGATGCCGCAGGGCTGCATAAGCCCGCGAGGAAGAAGTTCATAAGGAAGCAAACGATCATTAAGGATCGAGACGATCTCTGGCAGACGGATTTGGCTAAATTTATTCCGTACCCGAAGTCGAAGAATGCCGACGAAGTTTGTCGAGCGATACTTCCATTTTGAAGAAATGGGTTATAAGAACGTTGAAAATCGCATTATACAAGCTATTTAGCTTTAGAAGTAAATACAAACGGTTAGATCTCTTGCACGACATTACTACAATTAAAATGAAGCCTCAAGATGTGACTGCATCATCATATAATATTAAGGTAATGGGGTTATCGAAATTTTAAGAAGGAGACTACGTCCGAATTTCAAAATGTAAATCAATAGTTGCTAAGGTGAAGGTTGGTAATTCCGTTACGTATCTACTGAAGTATCTGGAAGCTAAATTGGTACTAGGTCAATTTTACGCTGAAAAATTATATAAAACGGCTCATCTGGACAAATTTTTCGTTGAGAAATTATTACGCCGCAAGGAAACCAACTACACCTTCGGTGGCTAGATCTTGTATAACATGCATATATTTTCATATATGATACAATAAATAATTTCTTAATCTAAGTCTATGATATAATGAATAATAAGAGTAACTATTCTCTTATAGTTATTAATGATACTAGTTCGATATGAATGTCATAATGAAACGTGTAAATTTAAACCACGAGGCGTTAGCCGAGTGGTTTACTTACACAAGTTTCATTACGAAGTTCATATCGAACGTGTATCATTCAAAATTTAATCTACGCCAGTCCAAATAGATTTTCTTTGCATAGATTCGATTTGTCTATAATATCAGAAACGTTTTTGTAAATAAAAATTCAAAATTATTAAGTGCCCATATTAATCGATGTTATAGTAACCGCGCTTGTCGATTGTTGCAATTTTTACGTTGACAACGTCATTATTTGCGTTCAATTTTGTGCTTTACATGAGTTTCACGCACTGATGGACTGAATTTAACAAATTGTACAGACTTTATAATTAATGTTTACAATAAATAAATGTTGGTAAAGATTTTATAATGAAGTAAAAGTTGTAACTAACTTTCTTTTTGCCTGTTTTTTATTTTAAAATTTGCGTGTGATTATGAGTTTATAATGGCACTGGGTGCTATTATGAAGGCCATAATGACACCCAAACGAAGATGATAAATATGTCATAATGACACTGGCGTAGATTAACCTATGCATAATAATAATCAATTTCATAACCTAGATCCATAGTAACGGGGATATTACAATGCCCCCTAGACAGCGTATCAATGCGATTTTACGCTGTTCTATAGACGTTGTAGCTTTTCGATATGATGCTGCTATGTGTGACGTTTGTAATATCACCACTTCTCAGGAATTTTAAATAATCGTTAAAACTAATCCTATTTAATCCTAAAACTATACAGTTTCGATACCAAATCCACCCAATCAGTGATTTTACCGCTCATTTCATCCTTCATTATGACAAGTGTAGTATTTTTCATATAAGTTCCGTTGCGAGTCATAACTTTATTTAGCTAGATACAACAAATTATCCATGTACCTATTTCGTACGTCAACACGATTCAAAAAGGGAGAAAGAATCTAGAACATTAGTATTACTTACATAAATTCATGACGTGCAACGGAACTTATATGAAAAACCCTATGCTTTATTATTACACCTCGGAATGTTGTATATGTTATCACCAGGGTAATCAGAAATATCGAATCGAAAAATATTATTACGTATAAGGTCGTAAGCATCGTTGCATAGCATCTCATACACGAGGCTACCGGTGTCCATATACAAGGTGGGTCAGCGGAAAGCTTCATACTCGATTATGCCACGAAATTGATTTTACGGAAAAAAACCTGGACAGGTTGATTTTTGTTTTAAGAGTGGCACATGTTTAGGTAAGCGTCGTTCTCATTTGTCATTAGTCAGGGGAGGATGAAGGTTCACTTAAAAATCTTAAATGGCAATACCCCATTTGTGGTTCATCACAGGAAAGCGGTGATCATGGGGAATACACCACACTTGTTGTTTAGAATCCGATAATATTTGCCCCTTCTATGACCATCTAAAGCTCTTTACTAATAAATGTTTAATGAAATCTTAATTGCTTATAATAAACGGTTTCTGTTAGCGTGCTTTGGAAAAATGTTGTCAAACTTCGACAGTAATGTGTTGAAGTAAATAGTGTCACATAATTCTAAAAGTAAGACCTACACTTTACAAGAAAGGATAGAAATTATTTGTCTTTATTATGAAAGCAATCGTTCTACTATTACTGCTGCTAGAATATTTAATAACAGACACCCAGGAAGAAATACATCTCATAGGTACATTTCAAAATTGGTAAACAGATTCAGCCAACCTGGTCCAGTAATTAATGTCAAGAGGCGGCTCTATTAGATCATGTGGCACTAAATCCCAGAGTAAGTGTTCGTCGATTATCATGTGATGCTGTGTCCCAGTCATCAGTGTGTCGAATATTAAAATCACGAAAATTTCATCCATACAAAATCCATCTGGTGCATGAACGCAATGAAGATGACGATGATGGCCGACTTGAACTCTGTAACATTATGACTCAACATTTCATGGATATCCCGAACTCACTAAACAACCATAGTAATCCTAGAATAACAAGAGAGTCACATACACAATATCCTGAAATGGTAAATGTTTGGGCAGGAATTTTTGGTAGTTTACCTTATGTTCGTTGCAATTAATTATTTCATACTGAAGATAATTATTTATTAATTATTATAGTAATTCAGGTAATAAAATAATTGTTCCACTTTTTTGACAATAACCTAAATGGAAATAGTTATTTAAGTTTGTTGGATGAGCATATTGAACTCATGATTAGAGAGGCAATTGAAAATGACCCCAATTATTCCGAAGTATCTCGCGTTAATCTTACGTTGTTAATTCTCTCAATGTGGCCAAAAACGTAGTGTACTACTTTTATACTTATCCATGATCGTCTTTTCCTCACCACACTCCTTCATTGTACACTCATTCTTCACCTTATCCCTTCTCGTTTTATCACATGGGCTCCTCTGGAATTCAAGCCCACGGCATTTATTTTTCTTTCGTGTTTTTTTGACATACCCATATATCACTTCCATACAATGCTAACGGGACAAACATGCCATTATAGATTGCTCGTTTTGCAGCTAGTCTCATGGTTACGTTTGTCATTATCGTTCAAATACTTCCAATCACTTTCCTTCAGCACTGACCCTTCCTCCAATCTCGCCATTCATTGCACCATCTGCAGTGATAATTCTACCCAGATATACCAACTCGTCCACATATTCCAAAATTGCATCTTGCAGAGTAAATACTCCACTCTCCTTTCCACCTTCTCACCAAAATCTTAGGTTTGTTCACAGACAATATCCAACTTCCTCAGAGCAGTTTGTAGCTCATCTGCACTGTCACTTAGTAATAGGAATGTCATGTGCATACACCAGAACTCGCACATTTATGTCACCAACCATTACACTATAACTATAACATAGTGATTCTAATACCTTTTGGTAGCAGGTATTAATAACCAGTTAATTTTTCGTATTTTGTACTATCTGTGAGGTTGATAACGTATCATTAAAATGGCGTAGATTGTAGAATTTTCAGACAGTGTAAATAAATATTCAAGCAAAATATCTACCTTCCTTTACTATACCAACATCGATTTGGCAATATCCGTACCTTCTGTGTTTCAATGCATTTCGTATCTTAAGTTTTGCTCCCTTGTATAAGGTATGAAAGGATTTAATTACATTTTAGTGTATATTATATTTAATAGATAACAAAGGTAAGCCCCTACATTAAGGAAAACCGCAGCTTTTATGTTAATGAATTTCGTATCGTTGTAAAAGCGTGGATGACGTCACGAAGTTAACATGCATAAAATGACGTGCATGATAATGAAATTTCCTCTTCAGAATTATAAATCGAGGTACCTTTGCTTTGCATCAATAACGCATGCTGTTTATATAACTGCTTTCGTCGTCTAATGCCACTTTCGTTGAAGGGTCTACATTTCCTTTATTTGTATGTGGAAAACAAATGAAAATTACCTTATCTTAATATATGGCCTACATTTCTTTTATTTGTATGTTGAAGACAAATGATGATTATGTTACCTTACCGTATGTTTATGATATTGATGAAAATAAAGTTCTCAACTTGCAATTCGTTTGTAAATAAGGTTAATACCTCTATATTTTTTTGAGTACTGTAACGGTATAAACGGGTGGTAGAACGGGATTACAGACAAATTGGCCTTTTTGCCCCGACTAGCCAGCGCATGGGTGTAGGTCAGATGTTAAAAAAAAATTGCACATCCAGAATAGTAAATCTTACGTAAGTCACAATAGGGGTTGAAGACAAAATCGAGGGTTTGGGCGCCAGAATGTTTGGTAGTCGAAGTAAGGGTTGTCGTGCCAAAATTACGAGTACATAGCGTGTCTAAACATACAAAAAACATACACTTACCTATCCGTAATCAATTCCAGGTGTGCTGGACAGCAACTCAGCAAACTACCTGAAATCGGGCTCCAAAAAAAACACTACACGCTTGTCAAATAAAAGCGTGATAAACACTCAATAAAAATTACGTTAATACACCTCCGTGTAAATAATTAGGCATTAAATAATAATCAAAACAAAACAAAAAAATCTATAAAATGAACTCTAAATGAATTAATACTAAACTAAAAATCAAATAAAATACTAAATGTTAATAACGCTATTACTCACTAAAACAAAAACTAACTTTGTTACGTTAAAACTAAATTACCGGTAACTTTTATGTAACACAAAAGGGTTTCCATAGAAGTAAAACACATTTATAAAACCTAACAAACTATAATAAAATAATAAAAAAAATAATAAGGATAAATATAAAATAATGCAAACATACGATAATGCGTATAAACAAAAAAATAAATGCTTAAAAGGCGACAGGATGTCTGATCAGAATACTGCTTTTACGCCAGTCTAAATCGTTTAACCTATAAATATATAATTCGTGGATAATATACCCACACTACAATAGGGTCAATTGCCCTTTAATACTAAAAATAAATAACAAAGGGTGAAGGCGGAGCGTCAAAACTATAATTAATTACGCTAAACAAATTCAAACAACAACTTACTTTAACAACAAAAAAAAAGATTACGACACCGCTTTCAGACCTTCATTGACACAAAAAATAATAATTCGAAACACACAAAATAATAAATCTTGAAATATGCAATAAAAAAAACAATATTATTTTACCTTAAAGGTCTAGAATTACACCTCTTCTGTGTTACAATATAAGTGAAAGATAACCAGGTGGTCGGTTACGGCTGACGGAAATGGAATGAATCTTCCTGGTCTGGCAAAATGATGAATGAAATGTTGACTATTGTTCTATTATACACAAACAATTTCTTGACTAAACTCGTTAAAATGTTACTGCATTAATGAAAAACTTCTTTTAAAATAATAATAATAATTTGAGCGTTCACAAATACTTGATAACTTTTAGCTTTTAATTGGTTTTATTTCCACTAATAATCCAAAATGTTTATAACTTGATTTAAATAACGTTAAATTTTTAATATATTGCGAAAGTTTCTTTATCTTTACACACGCTTTATACGATAATTAAGAGGCACTGCAAGAACGATGATTTTAAAATCCGCAGAAGCGATATAAACCAAAGAGGTCACAGAAGCACTATACAACACGACGATGTCCTCTAGGTAACTTGACGTAAAACCGAAATCGGCACTAGGTATAATCCTTTGGTGATGAACAATTTTAATAAAATCCCTTTCACAGGTTCTTCAGTAGCTAAACTACCCTTACTACACAAAAAAGTACGTTCGATAAACACCACAAGGTCCTAAACTTTCAACGTTCTAAACCACCCCTTAAAGCGTAACCATAAAACGGCAACGTATACTGCTCGAAAGCACGATCAGTTTCAGAATCCCAAAAATTATTCACAAAAATTCATCTTTGAATTTTGCATCCCACTACTCATAAAAAATCTTATCTAAGTTAATTCAACCAATTAAAAAAACGGAAGGGGAAAATAAGGTACCCCGATAAACAAATTCGTTTCCGTCCGTAAGGACTCGGTAAATTTTTAAAAACTCAAATGTCAGCAAAAGTATCCTGTACAGCCTCTGTATGTTTATCTTAAAGTACGAACAATAAGGCCCACATGCAATCTCTATAAATTAAAACCAAAATACCTAATAATAAACTGGACAACTATACTTAAGCGTCTGTATGGCGCTACCATGACATCATACAGATAAATCCTCACTATTTATTTAAATTACTTAATTTTCTATTATATTCTACGGAAATCAAACGAAATGAACGTTATTTACACTTAATACAACTATTTACAAATAAGCGTTAATCAATCTTCTATAAACGAGGAATAATAAGAAAAAAACAACCTAAATTACAAAAAAAATAATTCACAAACTAAGAATCTAAAGCTCACCATACACCTGCCATCCCTAAAGCTCGCTACACACGTTAAAACAAATTTACTATAAAACATAATTTGACCACACAAAAAAAAATTTATATACGGAATCTAACTAAGTACATAGAACTACAAACAAAATTACCCAATACGTATACATGGTGTTCAAAATACCCTGACAGTACAAGAACATTTAAATACGTATACTTTTCAGGCATAATACGTTTAAGGAAATAACATATCAGTATAGTGTTGTTTTGATACGGTTACAATGAAAAATCTGACTGACATTTTAGTGCATAAACTATAGTAACTGTAGTTTTGTTGACAGAGGTCAAGTATACGTTTTATTATTAAATACGGCGTTGAGCATATTTCATTTTAAATTTTAAGTAAAGGTAGATTATATGGTTGGATAGTTGTGTTAAATTAGGAATTATTTAATATCGTAAAGCTTTACAAGAAATGCCGTTTCAGTTATTTTATGATGAAATTAATCAAACATTTTGTTTATATAAATATACAAATAAATACTGCTGTTTAGTGTTATGCAGATTATCTGTGGTATTAATGTACAACTTTCTCAATTTTTATTATATTTTAATTACTAAACCTATAAAATTGAGTGGCGTCCAACCAGAAGAAACAAACAGATACTTTACTCATTATGTCAATAGACATATCACTGCCTTCCTCACGCCTGTCAAAAACTATAGTAAGTTTCGTAAGTATTGTACCTTGCTGAGATAGACCGTGGTGCAACTTACCTTTGTAATATTCCAATCACCACACCCACTAATTTTTTATTTGTTACATAATGATACCGCATTATCTGAGAAAGTAATTGATGAATTTGGTGAACGCCAACGCCCTAAAATTAATTTGATAGTGTATAATGTAGACGAAGGAGCGAATGTTGTAGTATCTGACCAAGAGCTTTAGATAAACATTTGTAAGTGCAATTCTTAGGTAACTGCTACATAACGAGACATTTACTGTCAAAAAACTAGGAAAATTCGATTCAAGTAAATCTATAGATTCATATCTAATTAAAAGTTGCTTTAGTAACTTGCGAACTGTGATTAATATAATAATTCGTTAAGTAAAAGAAAAGAAGCAACACCAAGTCTTAAAGAGTATCTATTTGATTTGACAGAACCCCATTTGAATTTAAAATTAGCAAGTGCTAAATATTACTCAATAACTTTAGACTGCACACCACACAAAGGTCACCAGGAGTAATTAATAACTATAATATGTTTTGTTGATTTAAAATAAATACTGCAGAAATTCGTGATCATTTCTTATGGTTTTGGATCCTAAAATCTATTTTCAGGACTTCATAAATATTTAGAATGTGTAAATTTAGGTCCACGAAGTAATCGTAGTCAACGATATGACAATGGGTCGAACATGAAAGGGAAGCACAATGGGTTGCAAAGAAAGATTTTCCTTTTAACCCTAGAGCGGATTTTGTTCCATACGCATCTCACAGTTTAAATTCGGTCGTAAATAATGCACCTAATTTAAATTTCGACACTGTTGATTTTTTTGGTATCATTCAAGAACTTTACGTATTTTTGGTATTTTCAACTCAATGTTGGGATGTTTTGAAGGAACATATTGCCACCGGGTGTGAAAATTTTATGTAATGTACGTCTGATAACTTTCTTTCTTCTAGTTTTTTCCGAATTTCGCTGTTAAAAATTAATGGAATTAAAATGTTTTGTTTCCAAGTGTTAATGTATTTTGGAATGAAGGTTTTTTTCAATGCTTAAGATATTTAGAATAGGATGCTTAAAATTAAAAGAGCAAATTTCATGTCGATTAATGAAAAGTAACATGGAAAATATAAAACGTGGGTATAAAATTGTTTATATTACAAGTTAAAATTTATAATTCCATTTCCGTAGGTCATATATGTATTTTTTGAGTTTGGCTACCTTTAATAAATAGAAGTCTTTTTTAAAGTTACGATTCATGACGTACGTGAGTATTCATATTTAAGGGAGATCAAATTGAAAATAGCAAGAAATGAATGCTGCTTAAGTCAATCTTGATAGGGATGTTGCAGCGTCAAGGCTCCAGTTGAACGGTTCAGACCGCACACACAAAGTGTTTGTTTGGCGGTGGTTGTTGAACTAATTAAGCCTTTATCGTGGGGGATTAAATGAAGATTATCGTAGGAAGTTTTTCGGTTACCCTTGATTTAGGGATAATTTGGCAACACCCCGGATTATGTCGCAGTGTGTCGTTTTTGAGTCCGGGGTAGGGTTAAGTATCTATTGGTCATGCCAACCGTTATTCCTATAGATGTTTATCGCAATTGTATGCGGAGTATTGGTGATTTAGTTCATGATTATTTGATGGTTTCGTCCGTACAGCCGACCCCATAATAAATAAGGGATTAGTTTAGTTAATCGGCCTATTTCCACAGTTTTTGATTATATAGTGTTTGAGATGAATTCATACGTTATGATTTTTTCCCAAGCACTTGACTACCCTCAGATTCGAACTTTGCCACCTTTACCGCTGAGACACTGAGTAATATTGTATATATATATATATATATATATATATATATATATATATATATATATATATATATATATACAGTGGCGTACCGACATATGAACGGGCCCTGGTTCCACTTGTGCTGCGGGCTCTAACCCAACTCCCTTCCCCACAAATAAAAAAAAATACTTATATAAATTTTTTTTAATAATTATTGAATACATAAAAAACATTTAAAACAAAAAACAAACAATATACAGGGATTATACAGCTGAAAAACAAACATTAATGCAAAAATAAATTTAAAAAAAAAACAAAAAATAGAGTAAAATGTAAATCAATGTATTTATATCATAATTTTGCTTTTGATGTGGAAAAAGATGTTATCAAACTGGATACATTAAAATTTGTTGCTACCTCATTTTCAATAGAAATGATTGCCAGATTAGATAGCCGGACTTAACTCATTGTATTTCGTAAGTAATTTTTTACTAATTTTGAAAACGTTCGCTCTGCTGTTGCTACCGTTACAGGAACAGTAAGAAATATCGCACAGGCTGTTACAATTTCAGAAAAGCTACTACTTGATGAACAATTATCAATTAATATAAATTTTAAGAGATCCTTTACCGAATTAATTTGGGTTAGTCCATCGCGGAAGCATTGTCGAAAAGATAAAATTTGAGCAGAAATTGCTTCTGTAATGTCATTTTTGTGTAATGTGTGTAATTTTTGTGCCATTTCAAATAAATAATCGTCTGTACTGTTAATTAATATATCTTTATTTAATATTTTGAATGTTTGACTTATGTGACAGAGACCTTTAGATCGGTTTTCCAATTGCACAATTAAATTATCCAGTGTTTTCAAAAAAACAGTTATTCTGAAATTTTCTTCATTAGTTTTGTATTACGCCACTCCTTTTCCTGTCAACGGAAATGGAGGTTTACTGTTAAGCGTATTACAACTAATGAATAATTTTCACTTTGCCCTTTTAGCTCAGTCGGAATTTTGTACTTGCAAAATAAGGATCGGGGTTCGTTATTCAGGCTCTCAACACTTTGAACAAATAGATAAAAAAAGTTTATATACATTTATTCCCTATGATCTTTTTACAAAACTAATTCCGTTACTGTAAACTACTTCTAAGATATAAATACAAAATATTTATTCTCGTATAGTTCTCCCCTTCCTGGCTGGTCCTGCGACGGAGGGTTAGGTGGTCCTCTGGAGTTTCTGCAATGTAACATTAATAGAAGGGTTGGGTTTTGACTATTAATTTACATCCTTTGACTGATATCAATTTATATTGTTCTAACTGCCGAAATAAAATAAATAATTTTACCTAAATGCGTCCCTGTATAAACTACAGAAGTTGGTAGCAAGATAACCCGGTTATAAATACGTGTGCGATAAAACACCGAGTTCAATGCTCTGCCTTTAAAGAAATAATCTATAATTTAAAGCGGTCGTTTTCAAATGTATAAAAGTACTCTAATTTTATACCTGCTTTTCTTATGAAAATAAACTCCTTCACGTTTACATTCAATTTTGCCCTTTTTAAATAAATGAAAGCTTTTCGTTTTGAAGGTAGCTTCTATACGGTAGCTGCGGATTATTTGTTTCTGTTCCTACATTAATTACTTTAGTACACAGGTTTTTATTTAAATAAAATAAAAAAACTTTTGTTATGTTGGCCGATTTTAAAATATAAAACCTTCATTTTCTATTAAAGTGAATTTTTCGTGTCTAACAATAATGATTTGAATTATTTAACACGAAATATATTATCTGATAGTTTCTAGTTTACAGGTAACAATCTTATTAATTGCAAACGGTGTAACTTACGTTGTTCGGTGTTGGCGGCGGTGGTTTTATTACATACGATAATTTAATATTGACTAACACGTCTAGTTTTTTCGGTTACGTTTCTATATTACTGGATTAACGGCGTTAACTAGGTGTTCAGCTTAATCTTCCGACGAGGTTTTAGTTACAGATACTCTGCGGTTGTTGGTACGTTTGTCGAGGTGTTTTTCAGTGTTAGTGTTAGTGTAAATTTGTGTAGGTGGGTTTCTTTTGCTAGCAATCTGGGCAACCACTCGTTAAACTAAACAAGAGGATCTCCGTCGGTCAATGGAATGTCGGGCAACTACCATTCAAACTCCACAGTGTAGGTGTGTGTGTGTGTGGGTCTCCTTTGTTAGCAATCTGGGCAACCACCCGTTAAACTCAGCAAGAGGATCTCCGTCGGTCAATGGAATGTCGGGCAACTACCCTTCAAACTCCACAGTGTAGGTGTCTAGTAATGAGAAAGTATGTCGGGCTTACAACCCTGCATATCACTATCACCAGGTGTATAATGTTGTATTTATCTCGACTTACGTGCGTTCAACGTTAGATCTCTGCAACTCTAACTCTTTGACTTCGATGATGCTATCAAGTCGCGGATTCGCGATTTCTACTCGGACGGCGGTTACAGGTTGACGGTTTTAAACGGTAGTAGTCGGCGCGAACGCGACGATAGAACACACGATTTCTATTCGAATTCTTCTGGTAGCGCGAGATTGATAAAAGATTGATTAAAAAGAGAGTCTATCTATATTTATTTATTAATATATCCCTTCTTGCAGCGCGTTCCGCGTTTTTATAAAGAATTCGCGAGGGTGGTTACGAAACTTTGATGGTGAGATTCCGTAAGCCAGTATTGGCGGAAGACGCTCTGACGTATACAAACTTTTAAACGTGTTTGGGATTTACGTCTGGAGGGAGTATGCATGATTAATTATTGTGCAATTTTATGCAACGTTATGAAATATGTTTAACTTTTACTAAAACTTCTACAAATTTTTATAATTGCTTGCACCTGTGCATTTAGCGAGTCACTTTATCTTAATAAATTCCGTGAATATTATATCAGTACTGGTATTTTACTTATCAAATAATTAATCATGACAGGAAAATTTTTAATAAAGGACGGCGTCTTGCTAATAAACTTTAGGAAACTAATTAATAATAAAAAATTGGGATATCTGACAGCGTCCCTTTACAGTTTCAAGGCAATAATGATTTTTGGTTTCGTCGAAAAATAATTTTGGCCGAGACCTCTGTTTTTCTGAAAACACTGGAGTTATTCCCCATTTTAACGCTAACTGTCCCGCTTCACTTTTAACGCAATGAAACTGCTCCAGCAGTTCCTTCATATTTCGTAAGGCATTCTCGAATAATTTTGCAGCTTCACTAATACTTTGCGATTTTTTTTGAAGTAGTTTCGACAGAAGATCCGTGGATTGCAAAATCTTTGTTTCAAACACCACTAAAAAAACAGTTTCAAATTTTTATAAAAAGTTTTTCAGTGAGTTTGCTTCAACAATTTCATTTTTTATTTTAGATGTTAAAATAATTTTTGAAAGTGTTTTCAATACGTTTAAAAAATTAAATCGTAGTGCATATAAAGTATCGTGCCTAGAGGACCATCTTGTAGGCACTAATCTCTTTAATTTTATTGTATCGCTGTCTTTGTCAGTTGGGTATAGCAATAGTAGGTAAGATTGGAGACTTCTGGAACACCACCACATTTCCAAGGTCCCACATTTCCAAGGTTGCCACAAAACAAAGGTCCCCACCGTACCAAGGTCAAAAGAGATACAAAAAAAAATAAAATAAAGAATCAACATAACATACTTCATCACATAATATATAAAATAGTCGTCATCGTACACATCAAAAAAGTTGTGTTAGGGGTGCTCAACATGAGGAACACCAGTATTCACCGTGTGACAGGTGGTACCAAGCCGTTCAGCGCTCTCACACACTCAAACACACACACTCAAACACTCACACTCACACTCACACTCACACACTCGTACATTATGCTTACCGACGACGGAGTAGGTCCGGGTATAACTTACTCGAAGTGGATGCTGCTGAGAAGGCCTTGGGGGTGCAAAGTTAGATTTGCACACCCCAAGAAAGTGTTGGATCTCGAGCTAGATTGTCAGTCTCAACAACCCATACTATAACGACGTGTAATACTTGGACTACTCGAGATCATAACGTAAATGCGTTTTATGCACCTCTTATATACCCACAAGATTCCTTGAAACGATGTATACTGTGTCGTGATTGGCTAGATGTGTCTGGCAGTGACCTAGATCAACTACGAGTATTAAAAAAACAAGTTGTGGGATGTAGTCTAGACAGGTAACCTTCGTATACATTGTAACAGGCAAATATTGCAGTAGAATACGTAAACAATATTTATTAGTTTATTTACTATGTATTGCAAAACAATACCATTTTATTTAGCTAATTATACTGCAAGTATAATTATTATTAGTAACTAATAAATTGTTTGGTAGTATTAAAGAGCGTATGTAAATTACAAGATAGATCAATTACTTTTGTAAGGACCCCATGAGTTCATTTTCCGCGTTAACACTGTATTTGCAGAGTACGTATATAATCTATAAATACATTCTTTGTTATATAAAAAGTGCAATTAATGTTCTCAACATACAAAGGTCAACCCAGAATTGCAATGTGGTATTATGTATTAGTTACATATTGTACAAAATGCAGAAACAGTTGTGTAATAATGTACTAAAATTATTTATATATACATCTAAGGTGTTTAAATATATAAAACAGCAAAAAAAACATGAACGTTGGTTTCCTAATTATTGCTGAAATATTTTTATGTTATTATTAAAGAGCGTATGTAAATTACAAGATATATCAATTACTCTTGTAAGAACCACCATAAGTTCATTATCCGCTATATCCGGTTTTGGTATACTTGAAAAATCAGAGATAGATGACCTTTCATTCATTTATAGTGGTGCAGGTACAAATACACTTATTATTGAACGATTTTAATTAATGGTATGTGTGTACTTATAATGAAGAAGCAATAAAAGGGAAATCATGTTTTTATTTTCAATATGTTTAAAAGTAATTATTGTTGAAAATAAAAAAAGTTAATTAGAATCTGACAAAAGATAATTAATTACATGTCATCAGACGCATTAAAAGTTCTGCATAAACTGGTTTTTCTATATATATATGTTATTCAGTAAAACATTTTCCTTATGTATGCATTTGTATTGTTATTTCTATATATTTTTTTTCATTAGAGGCACGCTTATACAAAGTCATTTAGTAATTATAACGTGTAATTTTTTTTTGTGGGAAATGAAGTATTTTTATTATTATATAGATAGGTGTTTTTATTGATTTTGCCAGTAAGCAGGAAAATCACAATTATATGTTTAATACCTGTAATAAAGTAAACACGAGGTGGTAATATATGCCTACATAGCAACAATAACGCACCCAGCAGGTAAACCAAATCTTGTTTTTTTTTTCAATTATCTGCTAAAGGTGGCTTTCCATAATCACGCGTTTACAAGTTATTACAGAAAGTGCGATTAGGCAACCCAACATACATCTATTACACAAATTCATATACCGTTGCGCCTCTTCTTGGTTGTAGTACACAACTTTATAAACACAACTTTAAAAATATGTACACACCTTTTGTTATGAAACTAATTGTTATTTAGATATGGAAAAAAAGTTGAACAAACATTAAAATTTCACCGTAGGATTATTTTTTGCAGCTAAATTGTGTATTGAATAGAAAAAATGTATAGAATATAATTTGTCTATATGTTTAAGGTCTATGTGTGAGTATTTGTATTACTTGGAAGTATGCAACTGCTTTAGAACTATTTTTGATAAAAACAAAAAAAAGAAGCTTAAATAGAAATTTTAAGCAAGTAGGTCTTTTCGTTGTGGAGTTAGTAGGTATGGGAGTTACATTATAGCAAGGGGGGTTAAACAGGAATCTGTACAGATAAAAAAAAAGCAGTTCAAATACAGCTCAAAACCAGCCCAAAACCAGCTTAAATACAGCACAAACCAGCTTAAATACAGCTCAAACCAGCTTAAATACAGCTTAAACCAGCTTAAATACAGCTCAAACCAGCTCCAAACCAGCTCAAATACAGCTCAAATACAGTTCAAAACGGATTCCTGTTTAACCCCCCTTCCTATAATGTAACTCCCACATGGGGGATTTGGGTTCAAGCAGTTGCGCACGCAACTGTCTGGCCCAACTGTCCAACAGACCTACTGGAGTTATCGTGGATATGAACATACATGCATACACATACAGATAAGAAATCATGACCGATCTTGACGAAACTTGGTCAAAAGTTGTAAAATGAGCTAATAATTCGATTTAGCGATAGTGAAAAAAGTCTATTTCATAACCTTTTATACCTACATATGTATATGTAGGTTGGAAGGTAGAAAAAGGATTTTCAATGGTGTAACAAGGATTATGTTGGAACTTATATATAGAAGTAAAGAAGAATTTCAAATGTGAACAATGATATTTTTACTGTAGGTAGCAACTCGGTTATCTGGGGAGAGGGGGAGTCCGGATTCACCACTTCTGCCCCTCATTGCAATTCCCCCCACTCCCCCCAACACTTTGAATTTTGTATTTAAGACGGAGCGGTTCCGCTACAGTGTCAGTCCGTCTTTATGCGCCACCAAGTAAAGTTTCAAGTCTTATAAAGCGGTGTTACATCATGTCTTCAAAGAATAGTAAGTGTTAGTTTCGTATTGCATCTCTCCCGGCTACCCTTCCTATCCAACACGTATAGTACCCTTATTCACATCAACCTACACTTCAGCATATAGTTATTATTCTTTCTTTGTTGCAGCAAAAATGTTCCAATGTGAATGTCTCAAGAAATTTTCTCGAAAGGATTCTTTACTGAGACATCAAAAAACAGCATGCTGGATGTCAGTATCTACTGCACCATCTGGCATGCAGGAGGTTTCGTTACAAAACCAAACCACAGGAAGCAATGTGGTGCAAGGGATCGCTTCGGACGATAACAAAGCAGTACGTGGACCTGTTACTGATTCCTTTGTGCAACCAGGACCATCTGAGGTAAACTATGCGAAGGATAATGCGAAACCCGGACCATCAGGGTTGAGCAACTCAAGGAAGCGGAAGTCTGACCAACGTGATGAACCGGTACAACCGAAAAAAAGTGGTGAAAGTGTGCACTGCACAGATTGTTCAATGGATGTACCTAGGTATGCATTCCAAGGACACCTCAGAAGCAATAGGCACAAAGCAAATGTATGTTTGCTTGTCGATACTGGGGTTGAAGTGATTCGAAATGCGTTTAAACAACGCATTGTGTCGTACCGCCTGTCACCATGCAATACTCATAATGATGTGTCCACCTTTATGGCAGAGGTTAAAGGGAATGTATTGAAGGTAGTACAAAATCAGTTACAGAAACACTACTCATTAAAATGTAATGTTGAGCTGTTTGGTTTATACTTTTTGAACAGTAGGGAAAGCACAGAACTGAAATCCTTTCAGACTAAGTATGATATTCTCAGTGTAGGGACGGTGTTAGAAGAGTATTTCCAAAGAATAAGTAAAATATTGGATGCAAAGCAATCCGAATTTCAGCATAAAGATTCTGGTAAGTATGACTAATGGTGTAATCGATTAGTAACAACTGTTTTAGGGTGGTCCCTGGTGCAATTCGTGTATATAGAGGTAAACCTGCTTAAATTTTCTCCCACCACTGGTTCATCCTATATGGCTGTCCCCGCCGAAATCGCACATAAACACGCCATAGTCAATGTAAAAAGAATGATAATTGCTGCTTTGCATGGGCTGTTGTATCGGCACTAGTGACACCAACGGGAGTACCACAACGCACATCTTCTTACCCTGATTTCCAGACGTTATTCAACTGGAATGGTGTACAGTTCCTGTTAAGCTGACGAATATTTCAACGTTTGAGAGCAATAACAACATTTCCATCAATGTTTATGGGTTAGACGATACATATCGTGATGGTCAGCGTGTCACAGAGGTAGTGGGGCCTCTGTATTATACCAAAGCCAAACAGGCAGTTCATGTTAATTTATTATTATTAGTCAGTAACCAAACAGATAATCAGCATTATGTATGGATACAAAATTTTCTCGTTTACTTAGCAACCAAATAACTCGGCGGAACGGAGCAATGTATTTTGTGATGCATGCTTGTATTACTTTAGATCCGAGGAGCAATTAACCCGACACGTGTCACACGACTGTAACTTCGTATATACAAAATTACCGGGCGTGAAACAAAAAAAGACATAACCGAGGAATTCTACGCGGAAAATATACTCGCTTTTCGAACTATCAGAAACAAATGGTTCTACCATTCGTAATATATGCAGATTTTGAAGCGCTCTTAGTACCGGTAGATACGGCTGAACCAGATCCCGAAAAACCGTTCACGATAAAAACGTGTAAACACGAACCATACTCGTTTAGTTATTACATTAAGTGTAGTGTAAACGATGCGTGGTCTAAGTTAGAGCTGTATAGGGGAGTAATGCAGGGAGATATTTATAAGACGACTGGAAAGTGATGTAAAACGGATATATAATGAACATTTCAAAGCTATTGTTCCAATGACACCATTAACGGATGAACAGCAGGTTACGTATGAACGCAGTGTATGTTGTTACATATGCGGCAAGCACTTTACGGGCGATCCGGCAAATCCGAAAGTACGAGATACTGTCACTGTACTGGTGAGTATCGTGGTGCAGCACATTCAACGTGTAACTTAAACTATCAGGTACCTACATTTCTCCCCGTTTTTCTACATAATCTCAGTGGTTATGATGTTCACCTGTTCATTAAACAGTTAGCGAGTGAAACGGAAGAAATTACCGTACTTCCGGTTAACAGTGAAAATATATAACGTTTGGTAAGCATATTTTGTTGATGAATATGTAAACAGTCATGGTATCAGGGAAAAGAAATACATTAATTTACGTTTCGTCGATAGTTGTAGATTCATGGCTGCATCCTTAGATACTCTATCTCAGAATTTATCAGATGATCAATGTATGGAGGTACGGAAATATTTTGGTAATGATAGCGACTTCAACTTAGTGAGAAAGAAAGGTAGTTTCCTTATGCGTACGTAGACAGCTTTAGTAAATTGAACGACGTCACGGTACCATCATATGACAAATTCTACGATAAAATGCGCGATGCAAATATTTCCGATGACGAATACTGTCGCGTTCTACTGGTATGGGATCACTTTAAGTGTAATACACTAGGTGATTATGCTGATATTTATTTAAAATCAGATGTGTTGTTATTGGCTGACGTGTTTGAAAACTTTAGGAGATTATGTATGGGTGTGTATGGGTTAGAACCTGCACAGTATGTCACTTTGCCTGGATTGGCGTGGGATGCCATGTTGAAATGTACGAAAGTAGAGCTAGAATTACTGACGGATATGGATATGTATCACTTTTTTAAACAAGGTATTCGGGGTGGAGTAAGTACTTGTATCAAGCGGAGAAGCATCGCTAATAACGAGTTTGTTCCAAACTATGATCCTAAACAACCGAAAGTGTTTTTACAATATTTAGATGCCACGAATTTATACGGCTGGAGTATGAAGCAATACCTGCCCCACGATGGGTTTATGTGGTTACCTCAAGAGGAAATAGAACACTTTGTCGTAGTAAAGATTGATGATGACGCTGATGTTGGATTTGTACTGGAGGTTGATATACATTATCCACACCATCTGCATGACGAACACAACGATTATCCGTTTTGTCCTGAAATGATCTGCGCACCACATTCCCAGGAGGAGAAGTTAATCCCTAACCTGTGTGATAAGACCAACTACGTTATACATTACCGCTATTTAAAACAATGTATAGAGCATGGCTTAATTGTTACTCGTATTCATAGGGTTTTACGCTTTCGTCAGAGTCCGTGGCTAATACCATACGTAGACCTTAATACAGCTCTCCGCAGCACAGCACAGAACAAGTTCGAAAAGGATTTCTATAAAATCATGAATAATGGCGTGTTTGGTAAAACAATGGAAAATGTCGATAAACGAAGAGTTATTAAACTGTTAACACATTGGGAAAATAACGGTCGTCGGGTAGGTCTAGCACGGTACGTTGCAAAACCGCAATTTAAAAATTTTATTCAATTCACTGATAAATTGTTTGCGGCGGAATTGTCGAAACAGGTAGTTACGTACGACAAACCCGTCTATGTCGGATTCAGTATTTTAGATCTTTCCAAAATTATAATGTATCGGTTTTTTTATGATATCTTACGAGCTCATTATGGCAAGAATGTCACGTTGCTCTATACTGACACGGATTCTTTGATTGTTGAGATAGTAACTGATGATATGTATGCACACATGCGAAATAATTTAGACGAATATGATACTTCCAACTATCATAATGAGTTGCATGGTATTCCTACGACTGCTTCCGTCGTTGGACGAATGAAAGATGAGTACGCAGGGAAAGCGATTCATTATTTTTATGGTGCTGGATCGAAGTCATACTGTCTGAAGCTTGCTGATAATGAAGTTGTTAAGAAAGCGAAAGGTGTTAAGAAAGTTGTTATTCAGAAAGTGTTGACGGAAGTAGACTACAAAGCGGTTGCGGAGGGGTCTGATAAAACAGTAATGTGTAAAATGCTTGTGTTTCGATCAACCTTACATGATATATATATATATATATACCGAAATGTTAAACAAAATTGCCTTTAGGTCCCAGGATGACAAACGATATCGACTACGTGATACGTGTTCTACATTGGCGTGGGGGCATTGGCGAATACCGGAATTGGAGAATGCTGATCCGTTGAGCGAACTATTGCAGGTTGCTAAGCAAATGAATTTATATTAACCGGAAGAAGAATAGTTTGGGTACTGACACTTGCTAGTTTCTTTCCTATATACTCTCCATAATGAAACTAATATTAATAATAAGTTGTATTATTCCTTTAGTTGTTTAACATATATTAATATTATGTATTAATTCGTTAGTAAGAGAATATATGCTATACAAATACTGTGTGATATAAATAAAAAAAACGAGAATGACTATTTACTATTTTTTTATTAAAAAATATGTACAAGACTTATTGCATTATATATATATATATATATATATATATATATATATATATATATATATATATATATATATATATATGTATAAGTGATATACCCTACTCAAAGCACAGTGGCATAATGATTTACAATGAAAGTAACAAACGGGTTGCATAGCAGGAAGAGGTGGACTTTCCTCAAGTTCAATAACAGGCTGGGTCACAAATTTTCTGATGTAATCTGCTTTCTCTGCCCTTGACATAGACAGAATCTGTTGGCTGAATCAATCTCTCGAGTATTCTTCGAAAGTGGTGTGGTGGTATACCCTTCTTCCCATTTAATACAGTGCTGGTTATGTATTAACCAAGTAGCTTGACGACGACTCTGCATCCAATGTATGCCAGGGATACGGCGATTTAAAAATAAAATGGGCAATTTGCTTCCCATTATAAATGGCGAGTTCTTTTGGTATAAAAGCTTTTGAAATTTTAAACACTTGTACATCGACTATGACGGACATTGTATTACAACTGTCGTACTGCTTTGGTTAACGCGTTGTATGTAACTAAACGATCGTGGAGTATAACACAGTATGCTATCGTATTGGCAGCTATGTTTGCCGCTGTTTCAAACTCCACACGAAGAACTACTGCTTTAGAGTGTAATGCTTCTTTTGATTTGAGCAATCTACGACAATCAACGGTGCAGCTGTGGTAAATTGCGTGGGTGAGTAATGGTTGCCCTCTCTTTGGTAATACGACATTTGGAATTTAGCAAACATTTCATACAACGTAGCAAAGCAATTGTTCTCATAATTAACGTTGAGATTGTCATACGGATAACGATCCGTGTTCAGGAACACGAATATTATTTAGTGCACATTTATCGAATCTGCTAGTATCTTGCATAACATTATTCTCTCGCCCAGTTTGAAATCCTATAATAATGTATCTAGGTGTTTCTATACTAGTAGATGTTTTGATTGCCCATGTATGCTTATCTGTTGCTGGAACGGCGGGATATATGTGGGTTTCCCAACTTCTAAATGCTACTGGCGTATTTACATTTTTATCAATGTATTTCGTTAACGCCAACTCCTCTGCTAATGCTGGAATGATGTGTGGAACTTTCCAATATATCTTATCTATGTTAACTTTTAATGCTTCTTCTACAGTTGAAATTACTGCGTCGGTATCAATGTTACTACGAATTAATACCAGTTCTTGTCTAATGTTCAAAATCACTTTATTGTAATCTTCGGCAAAGCCAAGTAGCATTCTCAACGGTATACAAACGTTAAAGTATCCTTGAGCATTTGTTAGTGTGCTGTTTGCGGTAGGAAACCAACCTGCATTTTCATGATGGGCGAGATCATTGGACGTCAATGATACCAATCCTTTCATTGTCGACGTTAATCCTACTTTCGTTACGGAATCTACCACTATTCCATTCATTTCATATCTAATTTCACTGAATAAAAATGCGATACCGTTATTAACGAACCTTGCGGTGTTAGAGACAGTACCATCCTGACGTAATAATCGTCCCTCTACGTAAACATAGCTTTAGGATGGTAGAGTGCACATGTCTTCCTGAATGGGTATCCTGATTTCATCATTGTTTCCAAATCTGGTAGTGTATGGCTGATGGGTGTGCAGTTCGGAATTAACGATAGCATTATCAACGATAACTTTTTCATTAACGTTTAATATACTCATTGTAGTACTGTAAAGCCGAGACTTTCCAATAATGCTTTGTTCTGCGGTGTCAATGCTTTGGGCGCTGAACGCTTACTGACTCTCACCTTTCCACACTTTGATCTTTTATAGTTTGATTTGCACTGGGTACATGCATATGTGTTATAGCGCGTCACCATATTTTCTTTAAATGTAGTCCTATCGTTATGACTTCCCGTTAAAATTGACGAGATCTCCGTCTTGGTCTACTATTTTAAGTGTTATTGTCGAAATGGTAGATGTATTGATAGGTAGATAGATGACATGTTGAGGGGACTCTATTATTTTATACCCGCTGGTACACTGGGAAAGAACTGATGAATTATGTGTGATGTTTCACCATTCTTAAAACTACCACTTGTTATATTGCACTCGATAATTAATGAGTTGATTTTGATAATGTTAATAGGAGTATCAGAGGTATGCACTTTCTGAGCCTGGTAAACAGTTTTATTAAATCCCAGCATAGGTCCTATCGAATTTTCCACATTGAAGTTAATGTCATGGGTTGCTTTCATACTTGCTTTCACAGTATTATTATTCTCTTGTAAATGCATAAATGCTCTCGATCTTTTCAATAACTCATTAATATATTTATTCACATCCGCGATTTCGTATGATCCTGGTGGTATTGTAATTTTATCGTTTCCAAATACGAGTTGGTTATTCTTTGAAGTAACATTCTGTATAGTATTGAAAGATTCAAAACTAGTCAATCCCATTACGTATTCCGACCCATTCTCAAGAAAAATCGGTGGATTAAAGGTTGCTTGCAAGATACACTTTTTGCCGGTAAATGTAAATGTGTACGACATTACGATCACGTAACGACTACTAAAAATCAGTACGAGTAGTCATATAAAAAGTGTAAGACTAAATGACCGCAGTTGTATGTATCAAAATCTTGAACCTTGGTAAAGTTATACTCAATTGTGTTTCTGCTACCATCACTTTTAAAATAGTGGAGTAATTCAAAGGGTGGTTTAATATGTCCTATGCTATCAAAATATGTAATATGCCTGTTACGCTTAATGTAAGCTGTCCAGTGTGTACCCTTGTTAGTTTGATCATCCAGATTCACAATACCACATTCATTCGCATGGATTCGTGTAGGTAAGTTATCTCGCATATATATCCCTCTAAAATAGGGAATCTGTAATTGCTCCACAAATTTTGATAGCTCAACATTACTTAAGGCGTGACGTGGTAGCTTCAGTGGGAGTTTTTGAATACGGTTGTAAATATATACCTAACCCTTGTTTATATGGCTTTATGTATAAACCTTTTCCTAATGCAGCTGCTTCCATTGCTTGGTTGTGTCGTTTGGTTTCGTCTAACGTTTTTGTCGCAGCTTTTGCGTCAGTTACCGCTTTTGCGACTGCCGCAGCACCGCCACCTAGAGACCCTAAAGCTCCTAATGCTGCAAAGAGGGGAATAAGAGGTATGAATCCCCCACGTTTTGGTATTGGTAATATTCTGCTCTTGGGTGACATAATTTGTTTGTGTTTTAGAGCGCTCAAGGCTTGCTGTATTGTCGATTTTAAAGATGATCGAAGTTTACCACCAACACGACGTCGGGCTAGAAGGACTGCTTTGTTAAACGAAATTGCTCTGCGAGAATGCTTCCTTCGTCGTGATTTATTTCCCATTCCCAATTTGTTTTGTCCTTTCCGTGATTTGCCACCCATTCCCATTGTCCGTTTTCCTTTCATTATACCAGCTATGGTTAATGCAGCTGCCCTTTCTCCAAAGGTAGCGTCGGTAGAACGAAATCTATTCCAAGCTTTTTGTTGTAAAGTCTTATCTGCTATGTGTCGTTGTCCTAGATCGTTTGACTGGGAGTATGCAATATCGTGTTCTTTACACGCTTCGTCCAATGCGTTAATACCTTTGTCGCCACGAGCTAATCGTTTTTGTAAACGGGTACCTGGCCCACAATATCGATATCCGGGTATATGCAACTCCACGGGTAATTTATTTATTAAAGTATTAATTAATCCTGAACCCTTTTTTCCTCTGACGCTGGGATGTATACTTCATACCACACTGACTGACACTTCACTACTAAACTACTTTCTGCACGTGGTGTGTTATATATATATATATATATATATATATATATATATATATAAGCGTCATACAAGTCGTGGTTTAGTACCATAATGGGTGACGTCCGTTTCATTCATCAAGATACAGAATTACCTATCAAAAATTATGACATTACTCCTAACAAGGAGCAGTACTCTAAACACCGCGGTTTACTAAGAGGGGGATGTAAACGAGGTATAATCGTCGGACCATCCGGCTGTGGAAAAACCAATGTTATGATTAGCTTATTAGAACATCCAAATGGTTTACGTTTTGAAAATGTCTATATATATTGCAAATCTTATACCAACCTAAATACCAGTACCTGCGGAGTTACTGGCACCCATAAAGGAAATTAGGTATTTCGAATACAGTGATAATAGTGATGTTATACCTCCTAGTGAGTCCCGTAAAAATTCAATAATGATTTTGATGATGTAGCATGTCATAAACAAAATGAAATTAGAGATCATTTTGTTTTGGCAGACATCGAAATAATGATTGTTTCTATCTGTGTCAAACGTATTCTTCAAGTCCAAAACAGCTTATACGTGATAATGCGAATTTACTTGTTCTTTTTCAACAAAATCACACTAATCTCAAGCATGTGTATGATGATCACGTTAATGTTGATGTCATTTGATAAATTTAAAGACTTGTGTTGCTGTTGCTGGCGTGATAAATTCGGATTTCTTGTGATTGATAAAGGAAGCGATGTTAATAACGGTCGTTACCGTAAGAGATTTGACTGTTTCATTGCAGTATAAAGAATCTACTAGGACTGTCAACGTACAGTCGTAATGGAGGAGCGCTTAGTACAAGACATTTTGCGTGCTCGCAAGAGTGTGCAACAGAAATATGCTAGTTTGAAAGAAGATACTGCACTTACAGAACGTGCAATGGAGGTACACTTTAAACCTATTACACAACCATTAAAACAATTAATTACTAAAATGATGGTTCTCTCAAAAGCTGAACCCCTTACGCCAGAAGTCGGAAAAAGGAGTCCATTGCACATGAAAATGAAGTATTTTACATTATACACCGAAATCCTCTAGAATACGTAAGGAGCCGCGTACTATTGTTCCTGACACCATTCCCACTCCTCTACAGGAATCTGTAATTGCTGATGTCACACATGACGACGAGGTGGAAATTCCTACTTTACAACAATTGAAATCGGAACTACTAGCTGCTGGATCTCAACCCGCGTTTGAAGAGTATCTTAATCAATACCAAGGATTAGCGAAATACTACGTCGAAGGTATCTTTAGAGATACCGAAGATGAATATGACTTAACGTACGGTGTGCATTTTATTCCTGAAGAAGAGAAATTTTTATAGGCGATGCTGAACTAGATTTTGTTGGAGAAAATTTGAATCGCTCTTCCTGATGGATCATCCCTAGATTATGAGGGAACACCGGGATTATATGAACTACTTTTAAAAAGTTCCTACGGGATACAAAAAGGGGGATCTACAGGACTACAATGACAATTTGCGTAGTACGCATGCTGCCCGACGTAATTATAACCCTGATGATCAAATCCGAGGAACTAATAGTAAGAAGTACCTTGAAATCATTAAACCATTACTTCAGCCTAGAAAACGTTCTGCCACATCGTTTATTGCACCTCCAGCCACCAGATCTCGAACAACTTCTATATCCAAAAGAGGTGGTGGACTGCAGCTATTGCGATACAATAATAAACCTATTGAGTTTGTACCGTGGAATAATCCGAATAAGTTAGTCGATTGGTTACGGGAACTATTAGGATCAATGTCGGCAGGAAATACTAGCAATCACAACGAAATAATATATATAATCGATGAACTACGTAACGCAAAAGTAATAAAGTAACAGAACTTGTTATAAACCTACCACTATAGGCATTTACTTTCATTGTTACTAAGACTATCACTAAAGATAGTACTATATGTCCACCAGTGATGCCAATAGATAAATTTGGCAGTCATCTTCATCATCAAATGACAGTGGATAAATTTGGGAAACATATTGTTCATCATAGCGATCTGTCTTATGAAACTTTCATTTCATTTTCTGGAATCGCCACAAAGAAGACAATTAGTATATCTACCGGCGTCGGTGATCAATATACCTATCCCTGTAACGACGGTACTATAGTACATTGCAGGTGGAGTAACCCAACTCTTGGGCTTAACATAGATGGTACAACATTTGAGCTGGCAAAGGATGTAATTGATCAACCTCTTAAGAGGAACGATGTAATTCGTGTAACCATGCCGACGTTGGTAAAGTTTTCAACTGCAACGATATTCAACGTAGAGTTCGTAGTAAAATCCAAAGCACAAAAAAAAATGAGTAAAGCCGATGTTGTTGAAGAACTGCACAAACCTGCAAGAAGAAATTTTCCGCGGCGTTGTGTTGTACTAAAAGGTTTAAATGATCTATTTCAAGCTGATTTAGTGGAAATGATACCATATGCTCGGATGAATAAAGGATTTCGATACATTTTAGTAATAATAAATGCATTCTCTAAATATTAAATTATTATAAGTTTTTTGTTATGAACGAATAAGTTATTTAGAATTGACATCCGTTCAATACATATAGACAAAATTTACATCGATTGCTTGAACCTTGAATTGGTAGCGCGGTACTATGCAAAGTACAGGTCGTAGGTTGAATACTGAGGTAAACTTTATTTATGTATTTAATAAAATATAATAATAATTCTAAATAGTATTCAAACGCAAATGTAAACTGGAGTAATGGATACCTTGAAAAGGATACTTATCAAACTGATATGAATGTAAATGCGGAATTCAAAAAGTAATGGAAAATTTAATTCAATTTACAAGTATCCTACCTTAAAATGATAGTCGAACTGTAAATCGCCTTAAAGCAATAATGTGGAAAACCTTCAGAATGAAAAATCCTTAAGTATCAATATTACACATTGTGCAGTATATTCACAGAAAGCATAGAACAACTGGATACAACACCGGTAAGATGTATCGGAAAAATATGCAGCTATTTCAAGACATTTAAAATGTCAAATTTTGACCAAAACACCTAAATTTAAAGTGCGGAACATGTACGCATTAGCAAACATAGAAGCATATTCTCTAGGGTACACACCTAATTGAGTTACGAAGTCTTTCGAATATCAACAGTTAAACGTTCAAGCCCACTCATTCACATACGTGATAGTCGAGATGAAGAGATTCAAGGTCGATTCTATGAGCCCGAAACTACAAAGTGTTAAACATCCAGACATTCATCTAGTTGAACGTGTCATCCGACGTCAAGGGAATAAAGCTCTCGTTAAGTGGTTGGGTTTTGATACTTCTCACAATTCCTGGATTTCTACCAAAGACATTGTGTAATACGCTAATTAACCTTAATTATGTATACTGTAATATTAATATGCAATAAACTATACTATACTATATATATATATATATATATATATATATATATATATATATATATATATATATATATATATCACTACATACTACTAAAGCGTCTGACAAACACACATTCACGATGCTGTTTTTCGAGAATTGGTGAAATTATATTACCACAGTCATCTATTCTTTTTAAATCGTGCAGAATCTCTAGCTATTTGTTCCCATTCTCCTTTTCGCGCATGCTTGCCCAACTCCCATACTACTATGTAGTGAACTACGTTTTTGGACTCATTAATGCACACCTTCTTCACTGGGTGAGTCGTCATCTGATGGCTCAAAATTCGGTAAATATATTTCTATTTCGTGTATAAATTGCTCCAATGATATTTCTTTAAGGTCTTCTATTAATCGCTTTATACAACAAATACACTCTATATCACCTACATGCGATGTTAAGTATTTTCACAAAGGCGTATTCCTCCCCATACTTATTAACTAGATTATTTAAATAGTCATCACTAAATCTACCCATTCCATACACTTTTTCATGATCAGCATCGAATTCTAATGATTTTAACTGGCATATTAGTCTTTGGACTGCACTAACACAATCTACAGCTTTAGGCCACGACTCCGCACTATAAACATCCACATATTGACTAACATCTAATACTATCCACTATTGACTACAAGCGCGTTACCCCCTTTCAGTTATAGGTTTGGCAAGATCCATATCCATATATAGTTTCTCCTTGGCAAATGCTTCCATTTCCAGAAGGCAGGCTATGTTGACCTCAAATACATCATGCAATGGACCTATAACTTGGTGAATGTTACATTCAGGAATTACCGCTGCCGACTTTATTAGGTTTTTATAAAACTCTGGAAAGTTCACAGTATCTGCCAACTCCAATCGGTAATATATTATCTTCAAAAGCTTCCATAACTGTTCTATAGACTCCCATCCTAAATAGATATCAATTTCGTCACTATCACAGAGGCGTATAATTTTTTTCTTGTTAATATTTTCGTACGAGACAGTCTTCGATCCCAGTTTGGTAGGTAGCCATGTTCCTTCAGGACTGTAGAAATAATTAGTAATCACCCTTGATTATCCATAAGTATACGCCATTCCTGCTTGTCAAACACCACTCCACCACTCTTCGATCCACCTAGTTTTACGACTGGCTCAAATCCAAATTTGGGTGATAGACCGACACTAACAAACTTTGTTTTACTTTTATTTAAGAAATAATGCACATTATTAAGCAAAATATCGCAATATTTACTTGAACTTATAGCACCGATAATCTTCGCCTTTTCTATGGCTTGACGTACGATGTTATCCATTATATACGATACTGGCTTTACATACATTCCTCTCTTTATATATGACACTCTCCCCACTATGTACTCCTCAAGGCTACTTACGTGACCTTCACGATTATACCACACATTGCTTTAGCGGTCTTGTCGGTTACACCTTTTCAAGGTTTTCTTTTCGTTCAAGGCTGTTACTCATTTTGATTTTTTCCAACCTTGTATTCACCACTACTTCAAGGATTCCTAGGCATACTTATTTCCAAGGTTGTTCCACTTTGCACAACAAGTTCACTACACAAGGTTACATACCCCACTCAGTATTATTCGTATACTTAAAGGAGGGTTTTACATATAATATAGTTACCGATCTTCACTATGTCAGTTACTCCAGTGCAAGACGATTGGAAGACTCACAATGTACCAACCACAAACCCTATTTCAAATTAGTACGCGACGGACATGTCAATTAATTCCGAACTGGGTAAATTTTGAAAAGGAAGGAATACTACCGGCTTCCATAACCAAAGTGCTACGAAATAATTATGAACTGGTTCAGTGGAATTCAGCGTGGTATACCGAAATGAGCAAGGTAATACGCGAGCACTTTGCGGCAAGCCGTGTAACAGCATATGCCCACATTGTATCAATATATGTTCGATACCATCTGGTGGACTTCATGAATTTGTGTCATTGCTGTTTCGCCCGATTGAAACCAGGAGATTACCGCGTAGTGGACCATCATATGCATATGGAGCGCTGGACTGCGCGATACCACCTGTCGCACGAATATTATTGGTGCGCGTCGTGTAGGGCGCCTCTCACACAGTTATACGATGTATACGATGATGACTCATGTATACTGTGTGATGAGGTGTGCTATGTAGCCGAGTAGTCTTTTTTTACTGTATCTATTTTATCTATTGTACATATTGTATATATATATGTTGTATATATTGTATATATTGTATAGAATACATTATTTATATATATTGTATAGAATACATTATTTCCTGTCAGTATCATACTGTTTTCGCTGATGTTATGTGTGACCCAAACTTTTATTATCCTCAGTATTACAACTGTTTCGATAAACGATGACTAACGTATCGAACATGGTCTGGAGTTCACTCACCCTCATCGCTTGCAGCAGCAGGATTCATTTCCACATTTTCAGACGATACGGTTGAATGTTTCATGTGTGGGGTTAGAATAAACCGATGGCAGCCAGATGTCAATCCGTTACAGGAACATCTACGATGGGCACCACATTGCACGTATGCTCAGCTCCTCGCACCACGTCCGCGCAGATGTACTGAAACGGAAGTGGAGAGGACCTTCTGCACTTGTACTAAATCAAAATGTTTTATTCCTAAAGAAAATCATATATCTGAGTAATACATTTGTACATGTTTCTACATTAATTAAATATATTAACATATCGTTTACTTTTCTTTTGTGGGTGGGCAAAAAACATACAAGTGGGGTATAGAGTAGCAACCAGGTCACACGGATGTTCTTGTGGAACACGAATAGGTCTCACGGATGGCCTTATAGTTGTGGAACAGACAAGCGGGGTTTGTGACCTTAGTTTTGTGGTAATGATATGTCACACGGATAACCTTGTACTTGTGGAACAGTAAAGCGCGTTAGGTCACAGTGATGGCCTTGTAGTAGTGGAACAGGAAAGCGAGGTTTTCGACCTTGGTTTTGTGGTAATGATATGCATTTGGGTCACACATTGCGCTTTTGGACCTTGGTACGGTGGGGACCTTGGTTTTCTGGCAACCTTGGAAATGTGGGACCTTGGAAATGTGGTGGTGTTCTAGAAGTCTCCAATCTTACCTACTAGCAATCCCCACCTTAGAATACTATTACAAAAGAACACAAAAATTCTTTCAACAAAATCAAAAAAGTTTCTTACAGTTTCAATATTTTTTACGGAATCATTTAAAATCAACTTTAGATTATGCGCAGCGCAGTGAACATAAGGAGCGTTTTTAACTTTTTTTGAAATTATGGCTTTAACGCCATTATAAACGCCACTCATATTTGCTGCGCCATCATATCCTTGGCCACGTAGTTTATCTATACAAATGTTTAATTTATTTATTTCGGCAATTATTTTATTGCTAAGTGTAGTTGCAGTTTGATCAGTTACGGAGACAAATCCAAAAATGATTCGTTAATTACGACATCTGACGCAACGTTTTCTTCGGTGCGAACGATTTCTACATATCGAAAAACTAAACTAAGCTGATCTTTTGTTGAAATGTCTTGAGTTGTATCAATAATTATCGAAAAAAACGGACACGAACTAATTTTGTGAATTAATTTGTTTTTAATTGCATTTCCGAGTAAATCTAGCACCTCATTTTGAATTTTCGGGCTAAGATAAGTAATCGTTCCTTTTTTTTTATTTTTAAGTAAATTTTCCAAAACAGTGTCATATTTGGACAATAGCTTTATAACAGCCAAAAACATTCCAGGGTTTTCTGAATTTATTGTTTTATCGTGCCCTCGGAACGGCATATTTGTAGAAGCTAGCAAGAGCGAAACGAAATGAAATTTCTTCCCGAATTATAGATTCGTTTTCAAAATCAATAGTTTTATTTAATCGCCATTTGTCGTAAATTGCACAACATTGATTGTGCTCATTAGTCGCTTCATGGCTGTTTATAGCCCGATTTAAATGTATCCTCATCAAAACCTAAACTAAGAGAAGTGTGCTTTTTCGAGAACAACCAACAGGGTTGCCAATAACATTTATTTAAAATTGTAGAATAACACAACCACATTCGTTCCGTTGTAAAGCCGACTTTCAAAGTTGTTTTGTAGTAAAAATCAGAAAAACATCTGTTATTTTTGTCTTTGGGAAAGGGGCCAGTAGGTTTGCAAGGGCCATTCGAAATAATAAATTGTTTTTGGTCATTTGTTAATTCCCCATGAAAATGTCCACGGTCAGTTACATTTTCAATGTTCACTAGAAATTAACACAGTTAATGTATTAAGCAATAATTAAAAATAATGTAAGTTCTTACATTCTTTGAAATTGATGAAGTCTCTAATTCATGCTCAACGGTTGTTGAGAATCTGGGAATTCCAAGTCTAAATTATTCAAATCAAACATGAAAATTAGGAATTACTTTATTATTTACTTATTAGTGTAAAGACAGATGACAAATTTGAAGTTTGGGAATAAGATTTATAGGATAGCTAAATAAAATAAATAAATAAACTTACCAGCGGTTTCAGTTTCACTGATTATTTCGGTCATTGCAGGGTACAACTAGAAGTTGAGGGTTTACTGATTCAACTTCGCTACTATAACTAGTAGTAGCAGTACAGAGTTGATGGTTCATCAGTTTGATCAGTTTTTGATTAAAAATTTATCAATTTTTGGTAGCTTATTTTTTCTTTCATCTGCTTCAACTTTTTGCTTGCGTTTAGCACTTCCAGGCTTATGTTTGTACTGGCTCATTTTACACAAAACACTAAATAAAAACAAATATTGGTACGAGACAATACCGTTCTATCACGGTGTTTTAACTTAAATAAGATGGAAAATGATCGTTGGGGTAAACTGCAAAAATAAAGAAGTGGAATGGAAGGAACTAATAGGTTTTGGGGTTTTCCGCTATTTCCAAATATCATGAATTAGCAGCCAGCATAAGCCGGATAGAAGTAATAAAATTAGTACCCTTTTTACAATACAAAAGCTATAAAAACCATTGACAAAATCTCGCCTATAGAAAAGACACCGTGACCGATGCATGCCGCTTCCAATACTTAGCCGGCCAGATGCTATCCATAAACTGGAAAACAATTTGTTTGTTTAATAGTACTATTAACTACTCTGGCACTTCCGTTGCAGATGCAGCAGTTTTGTTTATCGCTTTAACCTTTAACTTTAACACATTTTTTTTAATGCACAATATTTTAATTTTTGAGTAACAAATATGTTTGGACTCATTCTTATATTTTTAAATTACACAGTACACTAAAGTGCAGTTTTTCTCGGACGTTTAGTAATTATAGAAAATAAAAGTGATATCTCTGATGCAAGACGTGTACAAAAATAAAATTGTTTTTAGATTGTACAGTACACGAAATTCATAATGTGTAAGTAAACTGTGTATGGTTTATATTTTGTATAATAGTTTATTGTATTGATAGGATTAGTGGGCACCGAAAAAGACCTAGTGGGTCGAAATATAAGCGTATAAAGTAACTTTGGGATTTATGTTCTGATTACTAAACGTTGGAGAAAAAATGCACCAATTTAGTGAAATATAAACATACATTATGTACAGACCTGTTTGCATTGATTCTTGTAAAAGAACGAGATAAACCACGGCCCTGAGGGCCCAACATTATGTGCAAAGCAATTTAGCATTTCGGACCTTGTAAAAAAGCGCGAGAAGACTCTTTCGTCCGGACCGGAACCATGTTCGGTACGCCACTGCATATATATATATATATATATATATATATATATATATAAAACTTTTCGTGGTTGCGCAGTAGTTTATTGCGCAGGTGTATTGCGCTTAAGCTCTTCGCGCATTATTGGAATCCATATCGGTTTCATTTCCACACTAGCATGGCTTATTGGGTTTTCTGATAGTGCTATGTATGTGGCTTCCTTGAGTTTCTGGCGAGTTGTATTCTCATCCTTTGCCACTATCTGTATGTTATCCCATTGGATATGTGGTCTTCGTTTCAGATGTGTTCGGCGAATCCCGATTTTTCTGTTTTGCCCTTGCGGGCGTTGTTTTTATTTCCCTTCGTTCTTACTTTAAGTAGTCTACTGCTCCCTCGTATGTATGCTCTGTCTCATACGCATGGTAGCTTGTATACACAATTCTTGAAATTCTGATCTTCACTGTGTGATTTGGTTTTGGTTCGTGTTCCACTGAGTCTTCTGGTCGATTTAACCTTGCATTTGCTGCCCGTCCTTCATATTTCGTCTGAAGCACTTTGTATATATGGTATTATCGCTGTATATTTAGGTTCTTCTTTGTCGGTTACCCTTTCCCTGTTTAGGTTAGGTGTTATATCGGAGTAGCCATTTTCTATAAGTGTTTCAGAGATATTTTCTTTGTTCAGATCCTCTTGCTTTGAGCATATTGCCCACTATGGGTGATAGTGGGGAACCCATCACCATACCAAACTCTTGTTGGTAGAATTTGTTTTCTACTTGGAAATAAGTAGTTCTAATGCATATTATCAGAAGTTCCATTATTGTCTTTAACGAGAGCTCCGTGCATTCGTCTAACGTGTCATCCTTTTCCAGCCTGTCCCTATGACAGTGCCTTATCGGGGAATAAGCTTACGATGTCGAAGGTTATCAGTATTCCTTCGTGGCCTGTTTGAAAGTTTCTGATGGTTTCCACAAAGTGCAGTGTATTCTTGACCATAGACTCGGTTTTTCCCGATAATAGTGTGATCATGCCTAGGTGATAAGACGAATTTCTCCATCTCACAATTGCCCTCAGAAAAATTCCTTGATTATGGACCTTTGGTAGGCCGTACAGAAGTGGAGGTTTGCTGTAGTGTTGGGTCTAGTTCTGGTAATCGGAGAATTCCCATTTATGTTGGAACTGGAGTCGGAACAAAGACTTCCATTCTTGTGTACATGTACACAGGAATGAAAACACCTTCATGACAAGTGCATACAGCATACCTACCCACAAGGGGAGGTACCTACTCTGCAACTCCAAAAGCCACAAAAGAGTAAAGTTAGGTATGCCAAATTGCTTGTACGATAGATCGAACACAATATGATCAAAACAAAAGGCCTTGAACAAAGAAAAAGTAATGTCCCTAAAACACTTAAAGAAAATGGTTACCCCCATCTAACACCTAACCTAAACAGAGAAA
>JARFJB010001785.1:304047-321547 GCA_036346205.1 Vesta saturnalis
GAAATGTAAATCTTCACCATTATTACACATAATAAGATACTTATCTTTTTGGGTTTTTTAATGGTGTATTTTAATTATACTATCTAAACGTTTCGATAACACTTGCAGTTATTCGTCAGTAGTAACATCTGTTGAAAGTTGAAAAATTTTTCAACTTTAAAATTGTTTACAGCCTCTTTAACAATTTTAACAGATATTACCACTGACGAAGATAACTGTAAGTGTTATCGAAACGTTTAGATTGTATTATTTACAATACACCATCAAAAAGCCCAAAAAGATAAGTATTTTATAACCAATTTAGATATTTTCTAGTAGCAGATAATTATTTATCAATTCCAATCTCACTCTCAAAAACTATATATTAAGCGACTTGTAATCAAAATTTTTATTTTAAAACGATTGGCAACATGAATAAGCAGATATTTACGTTTGTGACACTTTCATTATTCCTTTGCAGGGGTACTGCACAATTACGTATACACAATAATTATATTAGATTACAATTTATTTTAATTTTTCAACTTTCAGCACCTGAGATCCAACGTTGTTCTAGAGCAGATGATGAATGTATAAAAAAATCAACCCAAGCTAGTTTGGCTGTTCTTTCAAGAGGTATACTCTAATATTCCGTACATTAAATAGAGTATTATAAACTTTCAGATCCCTCCTCACTCCACGTGGAATCAATAGAGCCAATAATATTGAAAGACCATACTGTTCCACCAGGAAACGTTTTTATACTGTTTGAGCAAATATTAACAAACGTGTTAATGTATAATTTCGCAAATAGTATTGTTGAAAATGTGAAGTAAGTCACTATTTAAATTAAGCTTAGGAAATTATTAATTCATTTTTAGATCTCATATAACGGATACATCTTTATTTATTTCAATTGATATTAGCAATCCCCAAATCTTAATTAATACAAATTATGAATTTGATAATGCGACTTTTTTGGGATTTCCGATAAGTGGCAAAGGAATCGTATCCGTCGAAATCAGTATGTATTATTAGACCTACAACCGAATAACTAAATGAACACAATTTCAGTGAATTACAAAGCACAAGTAAATATTACTGGGGATATAACGGGACAAGGTGAAGAAAACAAATCCAAATAGCAGGGGTTGATGTAAAGTTCCAAACAACAAAAATGGTAACTGAGTTTGATACTGGGCGCCCTATTTTAGACAGAATAACATCGTGGCTTATCAATACATTTTGGTTCTTGGTTATATGGGATGCACATGAAGGGTACGACATACTCTACGCAGATTCTTTTCAATCAGTAATCAATCCCGTTTTTTCTTCCTTTACTTATAATGCACTATTTCTTGATTAACTTAATTGTTATAAAAATACTTTTGGGTGCATGAAAAAGCACAATGGTACTTCTTAATATTAGTTTTAGACACGTCTATGTTTTTGCTGATTTTCCTAGACCTTAAAGTAAATACGTTATCAATTCAATACGTTAAGTTGCCGTACAATTACAACAATGCAATACATATAGTTAAAATTAAAAATCATATTGAACGTACTACATTGTTTTCACTGTACAACTACTATTATTAACCAAAACTATTTCTTTGTTAGCTTAGACTGAATTTTTAATTGTAACGGCAATTTTGTATTTGTAAATGCTTTTATCCAATTGATTAAATTTTGGTCTTTGATCATGAGATTTTTCACTATTAGCCTTCATCTATTATAGAGTCTGATTTGTCATTTTTAAGGCAGATTAATAACATTTAATTTATTAAGGAACTAGCTATTCTTTACTAAAACTATATTCCATAACTATCTTTATACGTTTATCAAACTATTGCGTCTTCATAACTTTCATACTTCATAAATTTGTTATAACATCTCAAGTAATTCATAAAAATTTACTAAAGACGATAGCTCTATTTATATAAAATATAAATAGAGTAACATGCACGATTTAAAAATCCCAAGTACTTTAATTATGTGTAATAATCGTTAAAGTTTACATTTTTATATTGTCCGTGAATAAACTACAAAACATATTCCAAATACAACTCAGTTTTTTCTTACATCTGCAATATGAAATAATATAAATAAGTAAACAACTAATAAAGGTTTAGTAAACCAAAGAATTGGCAAGTCTCGTTTTCCAGAAATAGCAGAACATGACAACTGTCCGTGAAAGTTACTGTGATTCCGAAGCATTTGTTCCAAAATTCATTAACCTCTTCAGAATCGCTGAGATAGCAAACCGGAAGTTGATCAAATCCTAGAAATCGAAAAATACACACAAAGTTAGTTAAACTACAACCGGAAGTAAGGGTTCTTTAAGCTGGACCTATATTTCTGAGGGAAATCAATGTTCTAAAATTAATGATCCTTCGGATATGAGAGTCCATTCACCTCAAAAGACTGCTGAACGCAACAAAATATTGAAAACACCTGTAAATAAATTCTGGAAGATATAACCTGCAAGGTATGTAAGCTCCTGAAAGTCAAGGTGTAACTGGTTGATGTGCATGTGTTGATACTGTATATAAAGTGACATTTTTTGATCCAACATCACTTACTAGCTAGTAGCGTAGTAGTGACACGACCTGCTTAGCGTTCGGGACGTAATGGGTTCAATTCCCGTTACCGTCTACCTTGTATGACGTTTTATCAGGGTTTTTTCATTCATATGAAGCGGCATAAAGTGAATTCTGGGGTAGTATTTTCCCCCTAATAACCCTAACTTCGTTCCTTCCGATCCTATCCTGACCACACCCATCCTTAATCCCATCATGAATATAAATGTAATGTATGTATGTATGCTAGGAATCCATGGTTGTGGCTGAAGGAGCTCGGAAAGATCGAGCAGCCCGCCCTCCCCCTTGGAGAGGGAATAAAATACGTGGCCGTTTCCTTTTTCTTTTCCAACATCACTTACCTTGACAACGTGCAACTATCTTTTGTTAGAAAGTGTGTAAAGCTGTTATGTCTGTAATAAACCAAATTGGAAAACAGTAACATGTAAATTACGAAAATTTAACTGAAAATTTTATTTTTCGTATGAATTATAGCAATTGAATCAAGTTCACACATGTATACTCAGGTTAATGAGTGACCTTATACTCAGCTTATTAGTGACCAAATCAAAAATTTTGAACGCGCTGCTGTCTGTTATATTTACAATAGGTCTTTACAACCAAGAGATATTAAGATTTGGGACCATATCTATTTGACCAGAAACCAAAATTCTAATCTAAATTTTAAAGACGCGCATAACTTGTGTGGTTATGACGCTCATTTCCCTATTCGAGAGCTAGCTATGGATTTTAACCTTTAAACAAGAAGAAGCCTAGTTTAAATTGTTAGTGCCCAAGGATACGAATACGATTATTCATAGGACATAGTAAACGAAACCACTCTACCACCAAAAGAATCATTTTAATGGTCACCTTACTAACAAAGGTGTTCGCGAGAAAAGCTATTCAAGTACATTTCAAGTCTGGAACAACTCTGCGGTACAAACATTAGGATAATATGCATATTTACGCCTACGTTTTGTGGTTAGCTGATATTTTAGAAAATTCCTGCATAACATGTTTAAGCGCGTATCAATTGGATCCCTTACCCTATTTCACAGTCAGGTAAAAATGACACATTTGATAGAGGCATCATGGGAGGAGCAGCGCAGTGCTCCAATTGATGCACACTCCAATAACTAGTATATGAGGTATGGGCATAATCCCAAACGTCGTTAAATGATATTAATAACGTTTATGGAAGTCAACGAAGCAATTGTTGCCAAATGGTGAGTTTAACTTTGTAGGTAATCTCAACATTGAATCTATACTAAATACTCCAGACGATTCAGGTGTCGGTTACAGTGTAAACTGCAATCTGGGCTATCCACTGGAATTGCTCAAGTTCCATAGCGACGTACTCTTAGCACCAGAACATATGGCTCCATCTGATTCAAATTTGAAAAAATATCACTCACATTGTATCCGAAACGTAATTACATTGTTTACTATAGAAATCTAAAAATGTATTTGTTTGAAATTGATAAAATTACATAGTCTTTAGCTTTGAACAGACACCTTAGTTCCGAAAATATGTCGTGATCAATACTACATTACGCAAGAAAGCTGCAAATAAAAATTTCTATAAATTAATGATCAAGAGCGAGTTCTATAAACCAATGGATAACGTTTGGTGACGAAAATTCGATACATCCGAATATATTCTCGTCAATACCTTCGGCATTTCTCTAGTAGATAAAAAAAAAAGTCTTGGCTAGATGAAAACAGACAACGGCCAGAAATTTATTGGATTTCGTGCGAAAATGTACGCTTATTCAGTTGAAGGGGTAAAATTACAAAGTAATCTAAAGGTGCTACTAGAGCCATTTAGTATGTACCAGTAGTAAGGCTAAGCGGGTTCTGGGCCAGGAAGTGACGAAACACCAATCAGAGACGTGAGCGGCCATATTGGGATATAGAACATGCATACGTCAGAGCGATGCAGGTATTGGCTGGTTTTTGGCTGCTGCTAAAGAGATACATCCGGTTGAAGAGGCTAATTCTGCTGGGTACCGTTGGTGAAGTATAAAGTCTAAAAAAGTTGTTTGCTTGCTGCGAGATTTGAACTCGAGAAAGTTGGTGTGGTAAACCTGCTTGTTTACCACTCTGCTAATGTTGGCTTTAGATATAAAATGTAGAAAACGTGATATCTATACAAATGTCTATGCTGTCGGTACACGAAACCAGTATAAATGTTTATGCTGTTGCGATTGAATATAAATCGGTATCGAAAAAAAAATGCATTTACTAGTTAAAAAATAAACGAATTTATCAATAAATATGTAATAATTTTAACTGTAGAATTAAGGCAGAAAATTAGAAAAGAAAATTTGAAGTAATGGTTTCTGATGATAAATAGTTGCCTTTTGAAATAATTCATATATAAAAATTATACTGAAAAATATTACACTATATGAAATAATCCGCATCAAGCTTATCTATAAATAACAACTGCCGTGACGTACTAGTTAAAAAATAATTAATTAAGTGATAAATACGTAATTACATTGTATTTCAAAAATCTATATTGAAAAAATTTATTTACTAGTTAAAAATAATGAATTTTATTACATTAGCAGAAGCAAGTAGATGAGTGTTAAATATAGAAATCTAGAAAAAACATTCATTTTTAAAACCAATGAGAAGTTGTACAATCTTCAGGCATACATTGAACAAATCGCAATCGTTTATGTAGGAATCATAGATATTGGTAAAGCCAATATGATTGCTAATCTATCTATTGTTAATTAATAATTATACTTGTAAGTTATTATTATTATTCTGCATTTAAAAATTAGTAAAAAACATTTACAGGATAGCCTGATCTATCATCGCCGTCATCGCTAACTTATATTATTACTACTGTACGTATTGTACAACTTGTAGGAGTTAATATATAAAACTGTGCAGGTAAAATAAAACATACGCCGTCATAATTAAAGGAATTTATTTAATACATTGAAAACAATCTAATATTTAATTGTCTATCATACCGCTAGCAATGAGGATACTGATTCCATATTGCAAGCAAGCTTGAGGGTGCTGCAAAGCTTCATTAGCATTATTATGGTATACTTTGATTTAACTCGCTGTAAATATGTTGGTGACATATTTGGATAATTAGTTAATTGAAATTAATCAGATGATTTGGATGCTGAACAAGTTGAGTGTTTAACGAATACGATAGTAATAATGTATACCTGATATAGGAAATATATGAGATGTCGATGATAACTATAACTATTCATGGTGACATACCTGAAAGACTGCTATGTCTTTGAGTATAATGCTGCTACTAGGTGATACCTAGATAAGGTGAATTTAATCGTACAAGGACGGTGATTACGATTACGACATAATATCGAAAATAAGTTGCATTAGAAGTAATGTCTCTAAAGCCGGGTGATGTCGCAGAACTGAATAAGACCGTAAGGAAGAGGTTCATAAGGAAGCGAACGATCATTAAGGATCGTTATGATTTCTGGCAGACGGATTTGGCCACATTTATTCCGTATTCCAAATAGAACCGTAATTATAAGTATATTCTAACAGTGGTAGACTGCTATTCTAAATATCTATGGCGGCGACCTCTGAAGTCAAAGAATGCCGACGAGATTTGTTGAGCGATGGCTTCCATATTGAAAAAACCTAGAGCTTCCAATAACTTGCAATCGAATTAAGGAGGTGAATTCTGTAATAAAGATTTCGAAAAGTTGATGAATAATCATGAACTACATCATTACTCAACGTATAGTGTGAAAAAGGAGACCATTGTTGAAAGGGTTGTGAGAACGTTCAAAAACGCATTATACAAACGATTTAGTTTTAGACGTAAATACAAATGGTCTTTCAAGAGGTTACTTTCCAATATAATAATAGGATGAATTCTACGATTAAAATGAAACCTCAAGTTGTAACTGCATCGACATATAAGATTAAGGTGATGGGGTTTGCAAAATTTCAAGTTAGAGATTATCCTAATTTCTAAGTCTAAATCAGTATTTGAGAAAGGGCATACCCCCAACTTTTCCACTGAACCATTGAAGATTGCTAAGGTCAAGGTTGATAATCCCGTTACGTATTTACTAAAGAATCTGCAAGCTAAATTGATATCAGATCAACATTAGGCAGAATAGCTATAGAAAATAGTTCTTCCGCACATATTTCTCGTTGAGAAATTGTGACGTCGTAAGGAAACCTAATTATACGTACGGTGGCTTGGTACGGATAAATCACATGACTCCTGGATTAATAAATCACATTTTTATAACGTATATATTTTCATATATGATATAATAATTAATTTCTTAATCTAAGTCTATGGTATAATGAATACTAATAATAGTAACTAATCTCTTAACCTATGTATAATAATAAATAATTTCTTAATCTAAATTGATACTAAACGGGATATTAGAATATCCCAAGGCAGCGTATCGATGCGATTTTGCGCTGTTCTATACTATAAGCGTTGTGGCCTTTCGTTGTGAAGTAGCTTTGTGTGACGTTTGTGATATCCCTGCTTCTCAGGCATTTTAATCGTTAAAACTAGTCCTATCTTTAACAATAAAATTCCAATCATCTTTTAGTTTCCTTATCTCATTCTCCTTAATCCTAAAACTATACATTTTCGATGCCAAATCCATCCAATCGGTGATTATTTTACCGCCCATTTTATGCTTCATATAATATTTATCATATAAGTCTGGTTACACATTATAAACTTATTTAGCCTGATCCAAAAAATTATCAGCACAGCTATTTCATACGTCAACACGATTCAAAAAGAGAGAAACAATCTAGAACGTTGGTATTACTTACATAAATTCATGACGTGCAACGGAATATATGAAAAACACTATACTTTATTATTACACTTTGGAATGTTTATATGTTATCAGCGGGATATTCAGAAATATCGAATCGGAAAATATTATTACGTATAAGATTATTGCATACTATCTCATACACGAGGCTACCCTTATCCATATACAGGAAGGTATATGTCGCCTCCCAGAAAATAAGTTTGTTTATGTTTGAGTCAACCTTCTACCTCAAATACACTTAGTGAAATTCAAGTTATTTCGTCCAGTATATGTTGGAATTGTGATAGGAAAGGACACTCATCTTAATGTTCTGAGCCTCTGCAAACTTTTTGTTTTAAGTGTGGTAGAAAAGATAGTTATAGTAATTCTTGTGTTAGTTGCAATTCAAAAAACGCACAAAGCGGTGTCGTTCCTTCTGTTTCTCGTCCAGATCCAAACCCTGCAGGTGTGGTACCGAAAACCAATCTCCGAACTATAGGAACCAATAAAAAATATACCGATTTAGACAAACAACCCCCAACCAACAACGAATAATTTTCTCGGTGAAGACCTTATTTAAACCCAAACGAGACAAATCTATAAATATCGTGCATTCTTGAAATAAGTTTCAATTTTCAGTTCCTGTTAATGAGTAAAATAATGGTGGTTTAACAGTTAATTTTTCATGTCTTCATGTAGAACTATAGTTGCTCCAGTATGTGCCTCCTTCTGTTTGATAATAGACTTTACCTTACTGTTAGAATGTTTGGTCATTCGTTATCTTGTCTTATTGATAGTGGTGCAGCAGCGACAGTTATAGTTAGCACAGGTTTACAATTTCTTGAGAACAATGGAATATAGTATAATATTAATCCTTGTAGTGTAGGAGTTGTAACGGTATAAACGGGTGGTAGAACGGGATTACAGATAAATTGGCCTTTTTGCCCCGACTAGCCAGCGTATGGGTGTGGGTATGATGTGGCTAAATTTTGCACAACCAGAATAGTAAATCGTACGTAAGACAAAATAGGGGATGGAGACGTAATCAGTTCGGTTTTTGGGTGCCAGAATGTTTGGTAGTCAAAATAAGGGACGTCGTGCTAAAATTACGAGTACATAGCGTGTCTAAACATACAAAAAAACATACGCTTACCTATCCGCAATCAATCCCAGGTGTGCTGGACAGCAGCTCAGCAAACTACCTGAAATCGGGCTTCAAAATCGCACTACACGCTTGTCAAATAAAAGCGTGGTAAACACTCAATAAAGTTACGTTACGTTACTACACCTCAGTGTAATTAATTAGGCATTAAATAATAATCAAAACAAAACACAAAAAAAGGCGATAGAATGCACTCTAAATGAATTAATACTCAACTAAAAATCAAATAAAACACTAAATATTATTAACGCTATTACTCAATAATAAAAAAAAACTAACTTCGTTACGTTAGAACTTAAACTACCGGTAAACTTGCAATTTGCAAAAAAACTTTTATGCAACACAAAAGGGTTTTCACAGAATTAAAACACATTTATAAAACCAAACAAAACTATAATAAAATAAAAAGAATAAGATAAATATAACCATACGATAATGCGTATAAACAAAAAAATACAAAGGCTTAAAAAGCGACAGATTGTCTGATCAAAAGTCTGAGTAACGCCGTTCTAGATTGCTTAATCTATAGATATATGTATCGTGGATTATTTACCCACACTACGATAGGGTCAATTGCCCTTTACTACTAAAATAAATAACAAAGTGTGAAGGCGGAGCGTCAGAACTATAATTAATTACACTAAATAAATTTAAAACAACAACTTAATTTAACAAAAAAATACGACACCGCTTTCAAACCTTCGTTAACACAAAAAAAATAGTTCGAAACACACAAAAATCTTGAAAATATTCAATAAAAAAAACACAATATTATATTACCTTAAGGTCTAGAATCACACCTCTCCTGTGTTACAACATATGAAAGCGAACCAGGTGATCGGTTACTGCTATAACGGAAATGAAATCTCCCTGCTCTGACAAATGATCAATGAAATGGTGACTATTGTTCTTTTATACACAAACGATTCCTTGATTGAATCTCGTTAAAATGTTACTGCATAAATTAAAAACTTCTTTTAAAATAATAATTTGTGCGTTCAACTTGCTTGTTAACTTTTATCTTTCAAACAGTTTTATTTCCACTAACAATCCAAAAGGTTGAAAACTTTATTTAAATAACTATAAATTTTAATATATTGCGAAAGTTTCTTTATCTTTAAACACGCTTTGTACGGCAAATAAGTGGCACTTAAGAACGTTAATTTTAAAATCTGCAGAAGCGAGAAAAACCAATGAGTTCACCGAAGCACTAATATAACACGACGATGACCTCTAGGTGACGTGATGACGTAAAATCGAAATCGGCACTAGGTATAATCCTTTGGTGATTGAATAATTTTAATAAAATCCCTATACAGGTCTTCTTCAGAAGTAGCTAACTACCCTTACTACACAAAAAGTTCGTTCGTTAAACACCGAAAGGTCCAATACATCAACGTTCTAAACCACCCCTTAAAGCGTAACGACAAGCGTTACCGTACTACTACTCGAGAGCGCGATTAGTTTCAGAATCTATCCAAATTATTACCAAAAATCCATCTTGAATTTTGAATCCCACCACTCACAAAAAAATCTTATCTAATTTAGTTCCACCAATTAAAAAACGAAAGGGGAGGATTTGATACCCCAACACCCAAACTTCGTTTTCATCCGTAAGGACTCGATAGTTTTCAAAATCTCAAACGTCAGCAGACTTAACGCGAAAAATATCCCTATATTTTCATTCAAGTACAAGCAATTAGTCCCACATTCTTCCTCTATGAGTTAAAACCAACATACTCAATATTAAACTGAACAACTATAATTAAGCGACTCCATGTCGCCAATATGACATCATATACATATAAATCTACATTCTTTCTATAATTTTCAAGGAAATCAAACGAAATAAACCTTATTTAAACTTATATACAACTATTTACAAACGTTAATCAAACTTCTATAAACGAGGAATAATAAGGAAAAACAACCTAAATTACGGAATAATAATTCACAAACAAAAAAACTAAAGCTCGCCATACACCTTTCCTAAAGGTCGCTACACACGTTAAACAAATTGAATTATAAAACTCAACTTGACAAATATATATATATATATATATATATATATATATATATATATATATATATATATATGTATATATATATATATATATATACGGAATCTAACTAAGTGCATAGAATTACAAACAAAATTACCTACTAAGTATACAGGGTGTTCAAAATACCCTGACAGTAGTACAGCTGATGATACTATGTCTTGGTCAAATTTCATTACCGTTTACATTGAACAGTTTTACTCGATGGATAAATTGTTTAGTGGTGCCTTCTATAAGCCAAAGTATTATTTTTGTAATTGACTTCAGTTCTATGTTTAGAAGTAAGTTAGATTTAAGTTTGAAAACTTACAGTATGTCTCCGTCCACCAGCGCTTCTTCGCATGGCAGTGTTGAAAACATTAGTGTGGTCTTCCGTTAAGACGATTGAATCTTATGAATCCCTTACCTCTCAACAAAAACTTACCTTAGAGAAAACTATCTTAAACCAATTAGTTTCAGATAAACTAGATCTTACTACATTAATTGAACATCGCATAGATACTGGTGAGGCCATACCTATAAAACAGCAACAATATTTATTATCCCCGCAATGCAAAAAGTCTTACATCACGAAGTGGATAAAATGTTACGGAAAGGTGTGATTAATGAGACGAATTATCTCCTATGCTTTTAGTTAAGAAAAAGAATGGTGACTAATAGCCTGTTAAGATGCTATAAAGCTAAATAGTGTGACAAAAAAAGATTCGTAGCCCTTACCTCGTACCGATTCTATATTAAATTCTCTTGGTTCGGCTAAGTTCTTATCTTCCATTGATTTATCTAAAGCATTTTGGCGGATTAGTTTAGAAAAGGAGTCGTTTTCAAAAACCGCATTCACTATTCCAGGTAAAGGTTTTTTGAATATGTTGTGATGACGATGGATCTTACCAATAGTACTAAGACATTACAAAGATGTATAGAAAGAATATTCAGTCCCCCTATTTTAGGTGAGCAAGTGTTCGTACATTTACATGATATTATAGTTGTCGATTTTCAGTCACATATCGATACATTAAATAAAGTTGTCCAACGATTAATGGATGCCAGATTCACTATTAATCGTAAGAAGCACTGAATTTGTCGACCTTCTCTTTCATTTTTAGGTTTTGTTGTTGATCAACATGATCTTCCTACTAATCCCGAAAAAATTTCAGCGATTGTTATCTTCCCTACTCCTATGCATACTACCGAAATAAATCGTGTTTGTGCTCTTATAAGTTATTACCGTAGATTTATTAAAGATTATGCCCAACTATCATCTCCAATAACTTCCCTTTTGAAAGTAAAAGCTAAAGGTCAAACTTAGGTGGACTAATGAAGTCGAATCTTCGTTTGAAGAAATTAAAAAGCGAATTACCTCTGCTCCCGTTCCTGTATCTCCCGATTTCGATAACAAGTTTTACATTCAGACTGACGCCAGCAGAACTAGAACTTCTCGGAATTATTTTTGGTATTGAACACTTTTGTGGTTACGTTGATGGCACAAATTTTATTGTTATTACCGATTGTGCAGCACTTAAATGTCTTCATAAACTTCATGAGCCAACTGGTCGATTAGCTAAGTGGAGTTTGCGTTTGTCCCAATTTACGTTTGATGTTCAGCATCGTTCTGGTAAACAAAATATTGTTCTAGATGCCTTGTCTCGTGCAATATCTTCTCTTGATATGTCAAGTTTTAGTCCGATGAATGGTATAAAGATATGATTGAGAAAGTGTAGTCCAGCGAATTTTCGTGTACATGATAGTTATTAATTTAAATATCTTCCATCTACGTTTCCCGTTGAGTTGAATATTTCTGATTGGAAGCTAGTTATACCTTCAGATAATCGTGATTCTGTATTAAAAGTACGTCATGATGATCCTACTGCTTTACATTTTAGTGTTTCGAAAACTATGGCTCGAGTAACTGAGAAATACTAATGGCCTAAGTTAAAATTATCTTTTACTAAATACATGAAGTCTTATAGTTTGTGGTGCTCATAAAGCAGAAAATTTAGCAAGAGCTAGATTGATGGGTAAAGAGAAAGATGTCTGTTTTCCCTTCCAAATGGTTAGTACGGATATTATTGGTCCCTTCCCTCGAAGTAAATACGTTTTTATTTGTTGTTACCCATTACTTTACAAAATTCGTTTCAGTTCAATCTCTTCGGAAGGCTACTACGAAGCCCATTATACGTTTTCTGAAGGAACAAGTGTTATCAATTTTTGGTGTCCTCAAACAGTTTTGTTCGATAATGGATCGCAATTTGTTTCCAAATAATTTCGTACGTTTCTGAAATCTTTGAAGGTACAGAATTTGTGTTATAATTCCAGGTATCATCCCCAGGTTAACGCCACCGAAAGAGTTCATAGAGTCATTAGCACTGCTATTTCCTCGTACATTAAATACAACCATTGTGAATGGGATGATCGTCCCTTTGAGATTACCCAAGCAATTCATAAGGCTCGTTATGAAGTAACTCAGGTTCCTCCAGCGTTTTTAACGTTTGGTCGTCTTGTCCCCGTGGCAGGAGATTTTTATGGCACACCTGATCCCTTAGATAATATGCAGTTAGCAAATCGTTTCTTTTGCTCTAAAAATGCCTTTCTTCCCGAATTATATCATCAACTCAAGGAAGGATTACATAAAGCATATTTTCGTAATAAAAAACAACATAATTTGCGTAAGCGTCATTTATGGAAGCGAAATTCTACCTTATTTGATGCTGATGCTCAGTATTCTAAGAAATATGTTGCTTGTAAAGTTATTATTATTAAACTATCTCCTCACGTTTATGAACTCCAAGATTTGAAACCCAATTTGTCGAATTTTAAATAAGTTTGTATATAGGCAAATATGCTTATTACAGTTAGGTAAGATTAGTATACATTTTCAGTTCTTGTTCATTTTAGGTTTAGTTCAGTTTCAATAATCTCGTCGTGTTTAGTATTCTTTTGGTTAATATTGTTGGAGATTGAGAGTGTGCCAGTGTTAAGCAAATGTAGTAAGGTCGTCGTATGTATGGGTGATGATAGTGATACTATCTGGATCGTAACTCTTCGAACAACTTGTGGCTTAGTTTAGGATTCCTCTAGGTCTTATCCATTCTTTTTTATTGCTGTTTTTTGTGATTGAGTGGCAATACGTACATTTCAAAATCGGTAAACGGATTCACACAAACTGGTCCAGTAATTAACAACACGAGGCGTCCCCAACAACCTGTGAGACTAAAGTGTCCCAGTCATCGGTGTGTCGAATATCAAATTAAAATCGTCTATACAAAATCCATCTTGTGCATGAACTCAATGAGAATGACGATGGTTCCCGACTTGAATTCTATGACATTATGACTCAACGTTTGACAAAAGTTGTTTTTTCCGATTCCAGTGAAAATTATTAATTATTATAGAATTGCAGGTTATAAAATAATTGGTTCACTTTTTTTGACAATAACCTAAATGGGGATAATTATTTAAATTTATTGCATGAGCATATTGAACCCTTGATGACGGAGGCAATTGAAAATAACCCCAATTATTCCGAAGTTGATATTCATTTTCAGCACTATGGCGCTCCACTACACTATGTTGCTGCAGTTAGAGCGTTCTTAAACGCAACATATCCAGCTCAATGGATTGGAAGGAGGGGTCCCTTCAAGTGGCCAGCGGGATCTCCAGGCTTAATACCTCTGGATTTCTTCTTATGGGGTTATTTGAAGAATAAGGTTTACTCGACAATTCCCAATTCTTTACAGGAGTTACGGGAAAGAATAGTGAATGAATGTCGCTTAATAACTCCAGAGATCTTGACAAATGTGCTTAGCGAATTGGAAAGTAGGTTTTACTTTTGTCTGGAGGTTGGTGGTGGACATTTAGAACATTTGGTAAATTGATTAATGATTAATTGAAGTTTTAGTAGTTTAAGTTTAACTAAATGCCTCAGATTTTGTTAAAAATTTATTTAGTTTTGGAAGGTGATAGAAGGGGAGAATTACACCGGATTTTAAAGAACAAACGTGTGCATTATTCCTCATGACAACCGCTTTCCAATAATGGGTCATAAGTGGGGTATCGCCACTTAAGGCTTTTAAGTGACAGCTCCCCCCCTCCCTCCCGATTAATGACAAATGAGAATGATGCTTACATGAAAAAGTGTCTGTCCCCATAAAACAAAAATCGACCTGCCCCGGTATTTTTCGGTAAAATCAATTATGCGACCGATAATCGAGTATGAAACATTTTGCTGACTCACCCTGTACAATACTCTTAAACAATCATCACTAAATTGATGTTGCATTAAATTATAGTGGAGATCATACGTTAGTGTCTTAGATATATCCAAAATTGCCATTCCCTGATATAGTGTCATATTAAAGTATATTTCCACTGTAATAGCTCGATAGCCATCAGTTCCGCTTCATATATTTTTCTGTTGTAGAAATTATGTTCTGACATGTAATTATTGGCTCCATACCAACCACTCCACCCGCTGACAAGTTTAATATGTCAGTGATTGCTCACATTTTCCATCATTTTGCTGAAATTAGCATTATTCAGGAACTTTGTAGGTTTTTCTCGAATGGACTAGAGGATTCTAAGTGCAACTTTGCATTTAGGTCTATATATGATTTAAGTCAGTGTGATTGGTTCAACATAATCGCAAGATAAACTTTCTAAACACAGGGCCTCCTTAAAGGCATTGTTTCAAAGTACGATAGTGAATGACATACTTAGTCTTAGAATGAAACGTGGAGAGCAGTGTGTTTATTTGGCCTAGTTTTAGAATGAAACGTGGAGAGCAGTGTCGTTATTTGGCCACCAGGTTGAGCACCACGTTCAAAACAAAATGGAATATTTTTATGGCGATTATGCAAATTGTCGATATGTAATAGATCCATCTCCAGAATCAATCCTGTGCTTGCATCATCTGGTATATTCAACATCGCTTCCGTGGATAATAAATTTAATTGTGTCTCGCTAAGGCATTTGAAGTTGTTTCGCAGTAAACATTGGCTTTGGTTAACCATATCTGCGTAAAGGATACCAAAAGAAGATTTTCTGTCATCTTAATAATCCATATACTTGTTATTTGCCTTGCTATCTTTAGTGCAACATTGCGTTATTACATCTCTTATACCGTTTTTCACAATCAATAACATATGTACATCGGTGAACAGCTATAGTCTAACTTTAGCGTAACCTAACATACATTACTAGATGTATCCAGTAGCGTTGTAAAAGAATGCCGGATCAAGTTTATGCGTTATGCATTTATTTATAAAATTTGTTAATATGTCAGCAAGTAGAAGCACGTCACATGCTACATAAACATTGCCATATTGACCTAAATTTTGTCAAACGTTTTGAGCATCCCTATAATCATTATATGTAATATGTCACTTCCTCAACTTGCTGTAAAGTTTCTCTTTATCCAGAACACCAGTTTCGTCGAATTTAGCTTACGTATCTACATGCGCATAAATACCTTTTTAGTTAATAACTGTAGCTGGTGATCATTCAAATGGCTTAGTGTGATACATACAATTTTGAAATCGTTAAACGATAAATAGTATAATTTATTTAGAGACTTGTTCATGAAGGGATATGAACCTACAAATCTAAATTTAACTGCTGTATTTAACACATCTCTAGTGAATAAAATCTAGCGCTCTCTAGTTTTAGGTAGTAATGTGTTTTTACCAGGGATGGCTTGAGCAACATTTTTTACTGTTAAATGGTACTAAAAATTAGAAAAGTTATGGAAGAAAACAGGGATTATTCTGTTGGCCTTATACTGGAGGTTGCATACTTGATTAGCGCTATCTCTAAACCCACCGGTAAAATGACAGTGGTCCCGCACTTTAATATCGCGACTAATGAAGGGATGCTCGCAAATATGACAATGTGTGGATATGTTAAAGTTGCATACCGTAAACCAATTAATGCACTCATTCCCCTCTGCAGGCGAAATTTTGATAAATAATCGTTAAATGCGCAGTGGAGATAGTATTCGATCCTGCATACGTTATACTTCTTATACTTAACGGTCGCAATATAAAGTAAAAGGCGCAGTCTGTTTGAACTCGTGGTTCTTAAAATAAACATGTGATGCAGACTCAAGCGACTTTATCCCATAATTATTACTAAACTTTCAATCTAACTCTTGATTACTAAGGTTAATTTCCGTATTAACTGTGAACGCACTATTCCTGATGAATTTTTTATCCAACAGACATGAAATTTTACTATTTCAACAGCATCTTTAGTTGTTCCGTAGCTAGAAGTGTTATCATATATTTCACTCTCAATTTCATAATTCTGCTGCGTCATTAATAAATTAACATGCTGTTACTTCTCGTCATCACTTAAGTATATTCGTATTGTGATGCATCTGTCTTCAGCTTTTCCAATAAGAGCATAAACTTTTGAGGACGAATTCTACTGCTTGTGCTAAAGCCCAGCCGAAACAGGCTTCGTCATTATTTTTTACATTAACAACATATTTTTTATTTTTATTTGGTGAGGTAAATCTATATACGACAATGCTCTTATAAGCGCTGCACTGTTTACGTCATAGCTAACGAGATAATTTTCGATAGAACCCAATCACTATCCGGCTCTTCAAATTTAAGCAGTCGCTCCATTAAGAATTCACCACTTTAGTGTTAAATAAACTTTTTAAATTTTCTTCTTCTAAGTTACATCCTAGAATTTTGAAAGATTTTGTTATAAAACTAAATTCCCTATCCATTAAATTATTATTATCACTATTTGTAGATGGTTTCACGAATTTGGCGCAAAATTCAAAATTCACTTTGAAAATTTGATGGTTAATGTCAAGAATGTTATAATGCCACTTGAAAACAGCTTAATACTACCGCAAAAAATATTCCTAATGCATAATGTCCTAAGTTAATGACAATGCCCGAGCTCACC